>JAWZYV010002078.1:0-28971 GCA_038373885.1 Cheiracanthium punctorium
AAAAAAAGAAAAAAAAATGATCAGGTATACTTAAAAGATGACTTGATTTTTTGAAACACAAGTTGCATTAGTGGGAAACTGGAAAAAAAAAAAGCCATTTTCTTAACCCATTTATGCCTAGTGTCCTTTTTTTGGGACGGCATTTTCGCTATTAGTCAAAAACGTTATTTACTTTTCCTAGCCTTTGTTCATGAGTATTGAGCCTCAACTCTACAAAATATTTTAACATGACCAAGTAGGATGCTGATATTTCGATTCTTATGCATAATGATTTTAAAAGAAATCATCCCTTGTTCAAGAAGTTGGCATCAGAAATTTATCTATTAATTCTTTTATCAGTAAAAATCGAAGAAAGTCGCAAAAATATCCAGGCACAAATGGGTTAAATATTTACAGAGCCATCTTGATACAGCCGCCCGCCTTTCAAACTTAATTTATATCTTTATTTAAATTTAAAAATAAATTTTTCATTAATTCTTAGTATTTCACTTATCATTTAAACTACCCATCGTAGTATTCCGGATTTGAAAACAATCTGAAGTTTGTCAGAAGTT
The DNA here is from genome assembly GCA_038373885.1 of Cheiracanthium punctorium. Classification (NCBI taxonomy): domain Eukaryota; kingdom Metazoa; phylum Arthropoda; class Arachnida; order Araneae; family Cheiracanthiidae; genus Cheiracanthium; species Cheiracanthium punctorium. The sequence goes on from JAWZYV010002078.1 coordinate 555, forward strand.
TTTAGTCGGAAATGACCCATGCTCCCAATTGCGAATACAGCGAAAATTGTATACGATCCCCCCCCCCCCCCGGTTTAAATGACTAATATCCTTTAATTAACGGATTAGAAAATAAAATATGCAAAAAATCAATTTAAAATAAACCTGGATCTGAATTCGGTCTGCAGAAGGTTAATGCTAGCAACATGTAAAGATACAATTTAAATTTTTTTGTGTCAATGACGTAGTTTGATTGCTTTAAAAACTGTTTAAACATTGCATTATACCTCAAAAGACCATAATAAGTTTTGAATAGTTCATGAGACCATTGCGTTGGAAAAATATAAAATGCAAACACGTTTATTATCTAAATAAAAAATACTAAAATTCAGCTGTATAATACACAAACTTCAAGAAATCGTTACAATAGAGATATTCTATAATCCCGTAAAGGATATGGACATCTCATTTTCACTATGCAATACCTAAGAGACATACATTTCACAGTCAGCAGATCATTTTTTTACACAGCCTGCCAATTTTTCGTCTTTTATCCTAAAAGCTCGCATCAGGCGTTCGTTCATTTCTTCCATGTTACTCCTCATGAGATTTCGCCAGTCCTCCCTGACCATTATATCGCTGAAATTTTCTGACAGGAAGTCCGTGGCTTGTTCGACGAGACATTCCTCCCCGTGCTGCAGCGCCAAGCCGAGCGTCTCGCAGAAGGTGTCGGCGGACAGATTGAGCTTCATGTAGTCCAGGCAGCCGCTCTTCAGCTCGTCCACTTGATACTTGTCCGCGATCCTGTACAGGCCGAACACGTTCTCCGGGGAGAGACCCTCCGTGCTCCCCGTGTACAGGTACTCCACGAATGCGCGGAAGGGACCCGCTTCGCAGTCGACGATTGTCACCACTCCCGTGGCCTTCTCCTTCATGTCGTGCTTGAACATGGAGCGGAACACGGGAGTGCGGGCTGACAGGATGCCCCTGTGGAGTCGGAACTCCTCGCCTTGCACCCGGACGGTGACGTCACTTTCGTCGCCGCTGATGGAGAGGCTTTTCAAGTCGCTCAGCAATTTCCCGGTTCCTGAAATGAAAAATCTGGAGTGACTCCACTCGACTTTCCGAACACTTACGATTAAGATCATGACCAAGCATTTAAATAAATTTTAATCGATGAATCATTCAAATATATATACCAAATTTAAGCTCAATGGAATGGACCGTTTAAACGCTAGCGCACTTTCAAGAATTTCTCCCCATAGGCCATAATGTAAAAGAAATCTTTGTCGTAGCCCTGTAGAAAAACTATAAGTCCTATACACACCAAAATCAATACAGGTCTTGCGACGGTGGTTTATAATATATATACCCAATTTGAGCTCAATCGAATGTACCGTTTAAACGCTAGCGCATTTTCCAGAATTTTCCCCCATAGGCCATAATGTAAAAGAAATTTTTGTCGTAGCCCTGTAAAACACTATAAGTCCTATACACACCAAAATCAATGCAGGTCTTGCGACGGTGGTTTATAACATCTATACCTAATTTGAGCTCAATCGAATGCACTGTTTAAACGCTAGCGCACTTTCCAGAATTTTCCCCCATAGGCCATCATGTAAAAGAAATCTTTGTCGTAGCCCTGTAGAAAAACTATAAGTCCTATACACACCCAAATCAATACCGGTCTTGCGACGGTGGTTTATAACATATATACCCAATTGGAGCTCAATCGCATGCCCCGTTCAGGAGCTATCGTGTTCACTCACATACACACAAACACACATACACACACACACACACATACATACACACATCTCGTAAAAATAGCATAAATGAATTCAGAAGACCCCAAAACGTGTCAATACACCAAAATCTCGAATTCGAATTTTTTCATGATTACAATACTTTCCTTACATGGTACATGTTCGGAAAGTAAAAATATACGTCAGAACTAATCACGATGAAGAGATCTAATTATGTGAGTGTACGAGACCGTTTTGAGTAAGCACTGTCCTTGAAACATCACGGCAATGGCCTATAGGGACGTGTTTTAGGGGTGGGGAGGTGGGGAAATAGTGCCAGTTTAAGTCCGAGAAAAATATATACATGCAGAGCAAGCTATTCCCCGTACACACAGCTTTAAATATTTAAATGAATTCTGACGGCAAGTGATCATCAAAGTGACTATACAACTTTTGCCATTTGCCCGGTACGTTTAATTTAATTTAATTCAGTTGAACTCTGTTAAAAAAATGTAAGTTTTCTCCTATTGAAACCGTTATTTGTATATGCGATATATCCAGCTTTTTTCTGGATATATCGCAACCCTCTAAGAAGCTTGGTCGGCAGTAGAATCCGATAGCACGTGAAAAATGTTAATTTTATATCATTACTCAAAACAAATAGGATAGCAGGAAAAAAAACTCTTACTAGTATTTTTAATTACTGTCTGTGAATTAAAACTGCTGCTTCTAAAAATTAACTATTTGCCAACTTAATGAAAAACATCATTCAATTATTTAAAAAAGAAGAAAGGAAAAAAGTGAATATCGTAATAGTAAGGAAAAGGTAAAAAATACAAAAAAAAACGCACCCCCCCCCTTACACATGCACTCACTCTGCATATGTGTTCGACTCTGCTCTCCTCCTTCCCTTTTATTACGTACGTTTTACGTAGTAGACATTATATTGGTGAAAATTTAATTAAAACGTGCACTATTCAAAAATAATGAGCCGCAGTTGTAACTGATGTTTTCTCAGGCGCGCATGGGTCTTTATTTAACCCATTTGTGCCTGGATATTTTTGCGACTTTCTTCGATTTTTACTGACAACAGAAATAATAGATATATTTCTGATGTCAACTTCTTGAACAAGGGATGATTTCTTTTAAATCATTATGCATAAAAATCGAAATATCAACATCCTACTGGGTCATGTTAAAGTATTTTGTAGAGTTGAGGCTCAATACTCGAATAAAGGCTAGGAAAAATAAATAACGTTTTCGACTAATAGCGAAAATTCCGTCCCAAAAAAGGGACACTAGGCATAAATGGGTTAATGAATTTCCCTTGTGTTTCGAATGCTGGCGTTCTGCATTAATCTTAATTTTTAAATTCCAAATCAATAGCATTAAAAAAGAAAATACATATTTAAAATTTTTCGGAATATGAAAATCAAAATTTTCCTTAGGGTTGTGGGGGAGGATTCAGTTTATTTTCATTTGCTCAGGACCTTCAACTGCCTTGATCGGTCTATGGTCACAACAGAGGGTGTTGTTGTGGTTGTGTCTCTAAAATGACAGAGGAACAGTATGCGATGTAGCGCTCCTGAATATGGGAAGTCCTTATTCATATTAGAATTAAGGGAAATTTTAAATAGAATTTCTCTAAGCTAATTGTTATTTGTATATTATTTTCTGTTGCATTATTTAGTTTAACCAGTTCGGTACTTTGGGGGGCCAAGCTGCGGCGTCCATTATTCCCATCCCCTTTATGGGAAAAATCGTTGCTTGTAAATACTTGGGAGGTGGGGAGGGGTACTGTTTGTACCTGGCAGTATAGTATAATTTCGTTTAATTTATTACCATTTCAGTGGTGTTGTGTCTGGATGGATACGCGATGAGACAGATTTACTGTTTTTATACAAGAAGAGAGTCCTTTTTACATTTTGCAGCCAGCCATCCACAGTTGTTTGAAATTAAATGCTATCTCTCCGTGAATAAAACTTTACAGTCACATTAGTTCAGCATTCAAGGGAAAGTGCCCTAACTTGGACCCATTCATGTTACTCTAGAGGAGGACAATCCAGGGTAATCCTTATCCCGTTCGTCAATTTGCATGCTGGTGGGGCATGAAATCCGGGAAATATCGTTCTAAGAAAAAGAAAATCATCGCGAAAATTTTTTAAAGTTCAATTTGTACAAATTTTTACGAAAGACGGCCACAGCTTTTTTCGATTCCTATGCTGCCAAGAATGTTTTAGGTAAAGAATGTAGGTGCATTCCCTTGCCCAGCACGGTGAAAGCCGCTTTAAAATGACTGTTTCGTTCAAATGAAATTGCGCGAAAACTGGAATCTCAAACGTTCTCTCTTTGAATGTGATTAAAACAAGGGCCAGTTGCGGGGCCTCTATTAGAGCGGGGCCTTAGGCGATCGCCTTGGGCCGGCCCTGCGTCTGAACACTGCATCCAATTGAGTTGAGTTCTATTAATTTAAACGCATGGTAAGGATCCAGTTTTCTGAAAGTTGAGTGGGGTCACTCCAGATCTTTTAGAGTATGTTTTGAGAAGCAGAGAATTTATTTTGCTCAAACTCTGAGTAAAGAGTTGTGAAACAGGAAAGATTCTACATTCATACTCACCTCCGACTCCTTCGCCACTCTTCATTGAACAGACGACAGTGAGAACTCCTGACGGCAAGAACTTGGATTGTTGATCGATCAGGTCGGTTGTTTTTATGGCTTTTGCTGCTCCCCATTCGCGACATTCCTCTCCAAATGTGACTTTCTCTTCCTTTGCTATTTCTTCCCTCCCGCCTGCTTTCTTTAAAAAGAGACTGCAGGTCGCGGTTACCGGAGGACCTGAACCTTTACAAACATACACCCCGATGTGTCCTTCTGTGGAATTCCATTTCTCGCCATTGGGCCACACTTCGAGGTACCAGGTCGAGTCGCAAAAGAAAAACGTGCAGCTGCGATGAGATTCATCCACTTCAGCCGACAGCCACAGGAAATCTTCAATTTCCCACTCGACGGTGATCGGATCTCTTGCACCTTTCAGCTGACCGACGGTTTCTATGTAGGACATGGTGCTCTTGAATGACCACAGACGAAAGCAATAATATACAGTCGAATTCTAGAAAAGAAGAAGAAAAATATTTTTAATCGGGATGTGTGTAAATCGTTAAGTATTTTTAATCGAATTGTGTTTTATCGCTCATTTATGTATTATTTTTCGTTTAAATGCTGATTTATGTAGAGGAAATGAGATGCGATGCATGACATTACTTATAAAATGCTGCTGTTTACATTAGAAATGGAAAAACAGGGTCTGAGAACTTTAAAATGTTGACATGTTTTAATCAATTGTTTAATTTTTTTCAAATCCCTATTCTACCTATTTTGCAAATCTTGGGAGAAGGATAAATTTTTTCAGGGGAAAGGGAGCAATTTTTTTCTTTCTAGGAGGGAGGATTGCCCCCAAATGCAACCCAGGCTGCGTCCTGGCGAGACTTGAACTCCTCGATAAAACTTGACGTGCATCTGTGACTCCACTGCCTGGCAGTAAAGCTTCCTGAAAACGTGCTAAGTGTACATAACATACTACGTAACTAGAGATGGACGCGAGACAGCGTGGGACAGGGATAGACAGTTGTCATGCGACGAGACTAGTGATGCAACGGATATCAATTTCTCCGGATATCGAATACCCGGTCAAACTTTCAACCGATTATCTGGCGGCAGTATATTTTCTTCTTTTACTGATTTATTTTCACTAGTTTTCTTAGATCATTCAGCTATTACCTTTCTTTTTAAATTTTCTCATTAGTTCCAAATCATTTAATTCAAAAATGAAAAATCTTTTTGGGATTGTTTCCATGAAATGACTACCAGTTTGTCGGCAATTAAAGCTAATTTTAATTAATATTATAAATGCGAAAGTGAGTTTGTTTGTTTGTGACGTTCTCACGCCTAAACCGCTGCATCAATTATGATGAATTTTGGTTTAGAGATAGATGGGAACCTGGAGACAGCTATAGGCTACTTAGAATTTTAGATTTTTAATTACTTTTTTAATTATTAATTAAAAACCGTTTGTACGTTGCCATGCTTGGCGAGTTTCGCCCGTATAAAATGATTCATGTTTTGAGCTAACAGACATGCTGTTACTTCACTGAAAAATCGCGTGCCTTTGAAAAACATGAAAATATGCATTTTACCCTAAATCTATCTATCTACAATTATAAAAATGAATGTTCTCCAGATAAATAAACAGCACTCAGAGCTTTGAAAATTTGAGCATATGATTTCGATAATGGGCACCTGAGGCTCAGAATTTTAAAATTTTAATTACTTTTTAAACTGTTAATTGAAAACCGTGTTCAGGTGGTCTTGCTTGGCGAGTTTTGCCCGCACAAAATGATTTATGCTTTTGAAATAAAGTAGAAATTCTATTTGTAGATTCGCGTGCATTTGAAAAACATGAAATGGCATGGAAAATACGATAATTTTCGCTAAGAAAGAAAAGTACAAATGTGTTTCTTAAAGTTCATAAATTTACAATGATATAAATCAGAGGTTCTCAAACTGTGTGCCGCTGCACCCTGGGGTTCCGCGAGCGTACGCCAGGGGTGCTGTGAAGATAATCGAGAAAAGTCTAAGTTCTGTGCCGGCGAGATTTCTATAAAAAAAATTTCATCTAAACCGATATCCCACAAAAAAAATTGGCCAAGCCAATTACCAAGTGGGCGAAAACAGAAAATATTGCTGTCAAGTTCGAGAGAATTCGGTGTCCAGTAGAGATGGCACGAAGCTTCGGCTGGCCGAATAATGAGCTGTGATTCGGCCGATTCGGCCTTTAACAACTTATGTTGTGAATATTTTTTATATAATTATTATTACATAAAATAGTGTCTTTTAAGCTCTATGCACAAGTGTACCTTATAATACATCGCAGCAGAAATTTGTATTTAATTTTAAAGATTGTACATATTGAACTTTTGAAACCAGAAATAATTCAATATTTAGTAATTTGGCATTCTATTTTATTTGATGTGCCAGGAATTTCTTGTAAAATAAAAATATTTTATTTAATAGTTATAGGTATAATATTTCATTAAAAAATATTAATCTGTCAACAAAATTTTAATTTCATAAATTTAATAGCCATTGATTAAGATTATCAACAATAACCCAGGATTACAGAACATGCAGAAAATTATCAAAATATAAATAAAAGCTGAATTTTTATTATCTATTCTTTATAAACTAAAATATGAAGAGCCTGCCCATTACTTGAATATCCACTCTAGATCTAAATATTTAAATTTTAGATAAAGTCATAAAATTTATTCTAGTTAAGTTATTGTCAAATGATAAAATGTTTTCTAGGTTAATAATTGACATACTATAAAATGTTAATTATGTTTATTATCACTTTACTATATACAAGGTTAATTAACCTCACTTCATTGAATTATTTATCCCTCAATTTTTAATTATGATGTAGAATAATAAGCAAAAATTAATACCATAATGGGTGATATTAATTTAAAAAATGACAAGTAAGCTAAAAAGGTTGTATGAAACTGAGAATATTTAAACATGTAAAGTATAATATCATATGCATGTTCATTTATTGTACACTCAGTACCGAAGCTGTATATGTACAGCAGTCGAAGCTTCGGTATTCGGTGCTTCGGCCAAACTGCGCTTCGTGCCACTAGTGTCCAGTGCGCTCGTGCCATCTCCTCTTTAATAGGAACTCCCTGAGATTAGGGATCGCGGGGGGGGGAGGGGGGAGGCGAAATCCTGTAGTCCTTTCCCAAGAGAGTAATTTCCTGATAGTTAGCCCTTATAAACATAAAAGAAATAATGAAATATGCATCTGAACTGTTTTATTCTAAACCTTCCTATTCATAGGTAACCCACAGCACATTTTTTTTTAGCCCTAGAAGGCTGCCTCTCGGGCTTGCTTTAGCCGCACTAGGTTACCGCGGCGAAAAAAGTTTGGGAACCCCTGATATAAATGTGTACGTTTGTACCTTTGGATATTTGTGACTGAATCACACAAAAATGGCTGAACGGATTTGGATAATATGGCTGGATAATAAGCTGGATTATGTTAATCCAGCTTATTCTCTGGATTAACATAAAGGCAACCTAAATTATTCATGCATATAGCATAAATAATTTTTTTACAACGACACTCAAAATAATTCTAATACATTACACTCTATAGGCATTTTGTAGCTACTGAACCTATTCTAGAACTTTTTTCACTGATTGAAAGTTACTCTATTCCTGAGTGTTACTGTTTATTTGTGGATTAAGGCCGATTGAATGCACTAGGGTCTTAGGCTTATATGGGGAATGCCTTCTGTGGGGGACTTTCTAAGGGATCCTAACCCCTATTTACGTGAGGTTTCGGAGAAAACCACGGAAAGCTCCGAACGGCTAGGTCAACAGGCACGACCGGGCTTTGAACCTGGCACCTCCAGCCTTCCAGTTGCGAGAGCAGAACCTCTCAGTCACTAGTGGGGCCCTGAGTATTATAGGTTACAATTTATGCATATATCACAAATAGTTATTTTACAGGAACACTCAAAATGATTCTAATACATTATGCTCTATGGGTATCTGTGTAACAACGGAACCGATTCTAAATCTTTTTCATTAATAGAGCTGCGCTATTCCTGATTAACATTGGCTAAAATTTATGCAAATAGCTTAAATATTTCTTCACAAATATTGTTGTAACTGTCTCTATTCACCAAATGCGTTAAATAAAATCTAAATTTAGTAATTCTGCATACTCTTTTATTTTAAATGAAGTATACTACCATGTACTATACTTCATTAAAGAAAATCTGATGTGGGCAACACTTGACTTAATTGTACGTTTATTAAATCAAAAATATTTTCGGCGCACTTCATCTAAACTTATTTTGTTTGAAAGAGATAAAATACTGCAGTAATACCAACGTTTAGCGACTTCTAGCCAAATATTTCCGATATCGCCAAGCTGGGTTCAATTTGAAAGATTTGCTTCTGTCACTTAACTTGGCGATATTTTGCCAAAAGCGGAGAAGTTTGAGATAGTTTGTGGAGATTTGGGGGGTAGCCAAAGTAGTCATTGACCACAGACTTTCAATGAATTGAATGTAGCATACACCTTAATGTATTTAAAGTCATTTGGCTCACCCTGTAAATAAATCACCCAGTCGATTGCAATAAAAAAAGCTTATACCCAGGATTAACATACAGTAAGCCCCCCTATGACACGGTAGATACGTTCCGTGTTATAGGTTTGTACGATGTAAAATCGCGAAGTTTCAATGACGTTTTCTTTTCTTGAAATAATAAATATTGGATTATGAGAGTAGACTCCTAATATAAAAAACGGCGCTACCCATTTTCGTGTAATTTGGTATGTAGGTTCGTAAGGGCCTTTTGGTGTGTGTGTGTGTGCGTGTGTGTGTCATTAATAAAAACCTACTAAAAGGATTTGAAAAAAAAAGTTCAATTTAAAATTAAGAACCCATAATTTCTCTAAAACTAACGAAACTTTTTCATTTTGGCTGTTTTCAAACACTGATTTTAAAACTTGTGGATTTCATTCCTTAAACAACATTCATAAAAACGATTGAAGCCATCTTTCAACTTTATACATACGAAATTCCAAATGTTTTCTTGTTCAATTTATCGTTGTCGGTGATTCGAACGCAGTACGGGAATTTCAGTGTCATGTTCGACAAATGTGAATATTGTTTCGCTTCCACGAGGTTACGATTCAAAATTTTAACTTTGGATGGCACAGCAGTCGCTTCTCTAACCCAGTGGATAAGGCGCTTGTCTTTCAAAGCAATCGTGATCTTCAAGAGTTAGCGATATGCGTGTTCGTATCCCGTTGAGGAAGACGAAAGTTTTTGCTAACTAATCCCTCATCTTTGTGATATATAAACGAGTATACAGATACAATAAGTTCAGAGATGAATTACTTTTTAAAAATAAAAAAAAATAAAGTTGATACCTGACAAAAGCTTCTAAAAAGCATTAAAACCTCCGTCTTCAGAACAAGCATAAAAATGTGACCAAAAAAAATTTATCTTATATCACTCGACGAGTCTGTCCCAAGCTCCCCCCCCCCCTCTGCACGATTTAATGAATATAAACTACATGATTCATAAAGAAAGAAGTGTTGCCACATTTTTTCCCAATATTCCATCATAAGCAACAGACATTATAATGAAATTTACAAATTTAGTTTAAACAATAGGAACATAGACTGCTTTTCTAAAATTTAAACTAAATTTGAATATAAACTACATGATTCATAAAGAAAGAAGTGTTGCCACATTTTTTCCCAATATTCCATCATAAACAACAGACATTATAATCAAATTTACAAATTTAGTTTAAACTACAAACATAGACTGCGTTTCTAAAATTTAAACGAAATTTGTCTTAAAAGCTCTTCCTTAATTGTGCATTACTTAACCTCTCTCAATTTCGGAGTGCTTTTCTGTCGAACATTTTATGCCGTTTACTTGAAAATGAAAGTATGCTATGCGCGTGTAAAATATTGTTTATCAAGGTCGATAATATTTGCAAGCTATGCATGCATACTGATTTACAGGATGTCCAGTGCTAACAGTGCCCAATGGCTATTTCCTGAACCGTTAGTCAGAGACACCTAGTTCCAATTGCAAAAATGCTCTGAATTGTATAATCTATTATATAAAAAAAAAAAAAAAAAAAAAAAAGTCAATGCGTCAATTTCTTTAAAAACTACGGAATTTAAATTTTATACGATCCCCCGGTGCTATCAGTTATATTTAGAAGAATTTTCTTTATACAATTTAATGCACAATGAAAAAAAACATCGTCCGTCTACGACCAAAATTCTCAGAGTTACAGCTGCTTAAAGTTACAGCACTTTTCCAGCTGCGAAATAGGGCTTGTATACAAAATGAATTTGAGAAAAATTAATGTACATGGTTTTGACCTTTGTAATATTTATTAGCAACTTCAATAACTAATTTTATAAATGTAGATTGCAATAAATAAGATTAACGTTTAACTAGGCGTATCCAATAAAGTAACATAAAAATATAGTTTATACTGAAAATTGATTTTTTAAAAGAGTTTTTTAAATGAACTGGCATTAAATAACGTTCGTCGACTGCAATCCAAATATGCAACCGTGTAGAAAACACTTCCTGTACTTTGCGTAGAACGCTCTATGTTACACATCTTCATGCTACACATATACGATTTAGTAAAGCCCTTATCAGACCCTTCGAAAAATACACGACAAACTACACAGACAACCGGTTTTACCGCCTGTAGTTGGGGGAAAAAACCAGGGTTGGAAAAAACCCCGGTTTATTTGAAAAAAACCAAAAACCCGGGTTTATTTGGTTTAAACCGGGTTTTTTTGGTTTAAACCAGGTTTTTTGGTTTTTTTTTAATCCTTTTATAATTACATGTTACATATTTATAAATAAAATTATTTGTAAAATGTTCAAATAAAAATTAATATTTCTTCTGAAAATAATTAAAAGAAAGTAAATTAAAAATTGTTGCTATACTTATGTGGACATTGAAATCATTCAATTTTAATATTTTATTTAGAGATACTATTTTTTTATATTTAGTATCTACTTATATAATACGCTAATGTATGCAGTACCAAAATTGACGATATTTTTATGCTGGGAGCGGCAAGAACTAGATGTAAACATTAGCGTAATAACAATAACACATGTGCAAAAATCCAGATTAACAGTTCAATGACATCAAGTGAAGCAAGCCTATTCGTTACTGGTTACGTGTGTCACGCAGTAGATAGATTAAAAAATAACAATGTATGTGCAAAGAAGCAAAATCTTTCGGATTTTTTTACTTCACGTTTATTGCACATTTAAAAGAAAAAAAACTACTTTGCTATGAAGTATATTTTAGCCATTTCGTCTTTCCATACACGAAAAAGCAAATTGTTTCTTTTTGATTTGATTAATGGCAACGGTACTCTGAGTGATCTGCCAAGGATAGGAGATGCCTTGGCAGGAGGACTTTCTAAGGGGTTTTAACGCGTATCCACGTTACATCTGGAGAAAACCTACCAAAACTCCAGACCATTAGATCGACAGCCGCATGATGGGACCGAAATCCGGGACCCTCACACTTCGGACATCTACCATTTTACCTACCATACATTACCACCGTGCCATGATGAAGACCCCAAAATCTTTCGGATCTATTCACATGTCCCATGGTCACCATCAGCTTTTGTCATGATACTCCCAAAATTTGTAGCAACCATAACCTAAATACATTTCATGACAAATACTGTTAAAACCATGAAATATGATTTTCGTTGAAAGGACTCCGATAATTTAGATAAAACTGACTGAGTAAATATGGTAAGATATTCGGGGGGGGGCGAAGCTGGCCACCTTGGCAGCTAGTATAATATAATACAATAGTAATTGTTTACTACATTTTACATGGAATATTGCTCTTAGATTCATCAGTAATAATGGCGATAACTAGTTCAAAATAATATTTTTAAGGTTTAGAAATAAGTTGTTAAAACACAAAACTTCTATTTTGGAAAAGTTCAAGTATCAAGCATTATTCAAGTAAAAAATACAGCCTATAATTTAAGTTTAATTAATAATTTTTAATAATTATAAAACAATAAGGTATCTAGAGTGATATAATAAACTTATTCTTGATACTTATGAGGATAATTTAAAAATATATTAGAACGTAGTCTATCTGTAGTATTTGTAATTTTAAATTATTCTTTTAAAAAAACCAATTGGTTTTTTTTTTTGAGAAAAAACCATTTGGTTTAAACCATGGTTTAAACTAGTCGGTTTAAACCATGCCAACCCTGAAAAAAACCATGTGTGATATGGAATTTATATGTATTCGTTTTTATAGTTTTTTATTTAATAAGTTTTTTATAGAAATTTTAAATTACAGGTTTTAATTTCATTTTCTGGCATAATGCGGAAAAAGAAGCAAAACTAATTTAAAATACTTATCTTCAAGCAGAGGGTTATTGTCAAGCTCTATGAAAATCTATCTGGGGTCAGACTAAAGCCCATATCAGACGCTTAAAAATGCACGTCAAACTACACAGACAACTAGTTTTGCGCGACTTATTTAGTTGGAGAAAATATGCGAGAACGGCACTCTGTATTTGGCGAACTATCTCGTGATTGGCGATTAAGGGAAAGGTTGAAGGTAGAATCGTCAAAACATAAAATCAAGTGTAATAAAAAGAAAACGCATATGACACCACTGAAATTTTAATGAAATGGTACAACCCCTGAAATTTTAATGAAATTTTTGGACAAAGAATTGTTATTATTTATATTACTAGGAGCTAAGGCCACTAGACTCGCTACGCTCGCTTTTCGTATGAGGCATTCGGCTCCTAATGAGGTTTATTCGTAAAAAAAGACATGATTTCAACAAGCAAAACCCAAAGGTTGGATCAGATAGAATGTTACCGAGCTACACATTGCTTGGTTCTTGCACGTTCCTTGGAACATAAAAATTTAAACTTCGCACTATTTTTAATTATGTGAAACCCATGGAACACCTTGCGTATTAGCCAATTATGGCGATTTTTCATAATTTGGCGACTTGCGTATATGTATAGTTAATAATTAGCTCAAAGAAAACAGTACTCCATATGTTTTATTTGATAAAAACTACGGAACAGTGGCAACTTTTCATTACTTGGCGATTTACACATGCTCACATCCTATAATGACTGCTCATGTAAGGTTCCCGGAAAACTGTTATCGATATTTTCATATACATAATCCTTCGCAGTTCGGAGTATTTAGCACCGCGAATTATATCATCTTGAGATCAAGAGTTCGAAAAGTCAGTGAGTTATTCCAGTTTTTTTCTAAATATAAAATGAACTGCCGAAAGTAAGCTAATAATATTTTTTCCCCCTCTCTGAAAACTGTCTCAAACAAATAAAAGGTTCTATAAAGAACCTTTTATTTTGCTTGAGATTCATAGAGGGGGAAAAAAAAATCCAATGTACAATTTTAGTATGACAAATTTTAGAGAACCAAGATCAGATTTGTAATTTATTACAACTTTTTTTATGACTTTATGATAGTAAAAATTACTTTTTCATATTTGGATTTTCTTTTGCAAAAAAAGCAGTCATAAGGTAAACCCTTATTTTAAAACTCATTAAAATTAATAAAATTCAATTTATTAATAGGCATGTTGCGTATTAATTCCGAAACATTTGTAAAATAAACAGAGAGGTTACTGAATATTTTCCCCGAAATATACTGAAACGTTACACATCTCTATTCACCTTTCATCTAGAAACCTTTGCAAAAAAAAGTGGGAAAATATTTAAATATTTTCCCAAACTACGCAGAAACATTTATAAATACCTTACCTGCCTAGTGCATTGGGAAAACACATTTGGGGGAAAAATGCAAAATAGCTACGATAGCATTCAAAATCATATTTTTTTTAATGTACCATTTAATGTTCTATTTGTTTTATATTTATGCATTTTCATTTATTTTCATGAGCTTTTCTAGAAGTGACTTTCATTTAATGGTTCAATTTAACAACTTATGGCAACAATGCATTCTTGTAACTATAGAGTTTAAAATAGAATCTGAAATGAATTATTTTTAATTTAAGTGAACAAGATTAAAAGTATGGTGTGTAGTTTTCATTAATACAGCAAAACTTGGATAACTCGAACATGATCAATTCAAAATTTCAGCTTTGAATTATTAAAGTTTTACTATATAAATAAGAATTATTATTATTATAATTATTTTGCAAGAAGATCGCTTTTGACTTTTCTAAAATGTGCAGGTCAAAAATGAACCCTAGCAGAGAAAATGCTTTCTGATGTTGGATAATTTCTCATTTGTTTTTCACTATTATGATATCTATGGTTAAATTTTTATCCCGCAATTTAGTGCCAACTATTTATAAAACAATTATTTAGTTTGCCAGATTCCAACCAAAGAAAAAAAAAAACAGTAAATAAAATAAAAGAAGCATGAACTAAAGGAAAATAAAAGGTGAAATTTTCAGCATTTTTATAATTTAACATAAAATGAAAATTATTAGAAAATGTTGCGTGTATTGATAATAAACAATCATTATTTTGATTGCAAATTATAATTAATTTACTTACGAGAGAATATTTATATTATAATATGATACAGAATAATATTAGTAATGGATTATATTTATACAGAAAAACAAATATTTAGACTCATCAGAAATGTTTAGGCAACTTATGATTAAGTAATTGAATACTGACTTAGCTTTAGCAAAGCTCCCCTTGAAAAAATAAAAAAAGGAATCATGGTATAAAGGTATTAAACTAATTACTTATATTCATAAATTTCAAACAAGCTGATCAAAGGAAGAAAAAATACATAAACAGTACTTTCGAAAACATATTTATATAAAATTTTCAATATTTAATCTCAGAATGACAAATAATTTGAATGGTGATATGTAATTTTAATTTAATTACATTTATTGTACAATAAAATATATTAAAATAATTAAATTAATTTTGTAATTTAATATTTGAAAAAAATTGTGACTAATGACTGATACTTGTGACTTATGATGATTATTAAAAAATCATCGTAATATATTCTGTTAATTTACTACCATGTTTTTTCATAAAAATTATTAAATATTTACTATTAAATATTTACTGTTAAATATTCATCTCCAAGTCCATTTATTAACATTATGTATTTCGAGGGTGCTTTTCTGGATTTTAAACCGAATTAAATAATATAATTTATATTGAATACTTATTTGGCTATTAATGAATATTCCGCAATTAATTATCTCAAAACAATAATTTAGATAATTAACATTTATAGATGCAATTAATAGTCTTTTGTTTTTAATCAGTGATATGCGCGATATTACGTACTAAAATGGACCATCAGTTAGCAAAAAGTTCGTTCTTTCATCGGTAAATTTTCGAAGTTCTTTTTTTAAATGCTGCAGTAAACAAATCTTTTGGAAAAATGTTTCTAAAGTTTTATTAAAGTGCTTTTTTTACTGTTAATTGTAGAATTAAGTTGATTAATTAAAATAGCTATTAACATAAGTGCTGGAGCGCGTTAAAGCCAGAAATTGAGCAAAAGTGCTAACTAGCTGGAACTTTGGGGGGAGGTAGCAAAGGGTAAGAGCTACAAATTGCTCACTTGAATTTTTTTGCGGGGGGGGGGGAATTATATAATGTTAAACAAAATAAATTTTAAATTTTAGTAATGGGGCGTCATAAACATTAAACTGCTGTCACATTTTTTGAAATATCTTGAATCGTAAAAGAAAATACCAGATGGGTTTGCTACAGTAAAAAGGTTGAGGATTTTATTGTTGTGGGATTACGGCCAATTATCTGCACGAAGAAACTAGGTCGAGAGGCGGGGTGCTCTCCGTGGTGGTCTATATAAGGGGTCCTAATTAAGACTAAAAGATTTAAGGAGAGGGATATTTATTCAAAAAGAAAGAGTAAAAGCGAAACACGTGGTCTCACACGAGAGCGATCATCACACCATGGATTAAAAATAATTGCTCATTAACCAATGGACATGAAAACAAATGAGTGAGAAATACTAAAAGGCTGATAAAACGTTCAATCACACACATGGAATCTATATCGAGTGGCTAGGGTAGCTGATTCAGGAGCTATGGGGCTGAACACGGGCGCGTCCATCTGGACAATCGGTAAACCACGTGTAAACACATTGTAAATGCTATTAATTATTTCATAAATATTGGACAGAATTGGATAAATGAAGCATTATTTTGAAGCACATAAGAAAAACCCAAGGTGGGGAGTCCCACTTACCTCTTTCCGTTGTTTTCGTAGAATACCCTTGGCAAATACAGCACGCAACTGGTACAAATACTGCAGTAACTGGCAAATACAGCACGTGGTTCGAGAAATCAGCACCGCTCCGCTCGGTGTACGAACGAAATACTGGAGAGGGAATTGCAAAACGACTCCCTGGGGATTTGGCGTGCAGTGGGAGGGGTCAGGTCGTCAACTCCCTATAAGAAAGACCCTTCACAGCAACCATAGAAGCTCGTGACGAAAGCAAAGTTAGGCCGTAGGTTTTTCGGCTGGGTTACTAGCTGCGCTCGCTTATCATCGGAGTATTATCGCCAATTGATCCTGCAGGTACCGTCACCTTCGATATATCCCTTTTCAGTTTTGTTAATGATTAATCACGTTTCATGAAGAATCATGATTTAAATATAAAATTGACGTACGAAATTTTTCTTGCAGTGGAATACTTTTTTTAGAGGGTGTACAAAAGTTCATGAAAAATTATCACAAAATGAGCCAATGTAAAAAGTAAAATACAAATACTATGCCAAGAGTTAAATTTTGAATAAATTTCAATATTTAAACATGATGTTCTTTTCATATTTCTGATTTAAATAAATATTTATAAATGAATGAAATACTTCCATTAATTTATTAGAAATAAGAATACACAATTGATATAAAACTTTTAGAGTTCATTTTTAAGTATCAAAGTCAATCAAGATTTAAAGTATGGGATGTACATGGTAATATGTTGTGTACTCGAACAAGTCCCCAAAAATATTTTCTAGTGTCCCCAAGTTTTCCTTGGATTCGAGGACAATAGAGCATTTCGACGGACCCCTCCTCTCTGCGATCGGTCGTCGTCTTGCGTGACAGCTTGGGGTTCTCGTAATGTATTTCAATGGGAAAAACCCGATTTTCAACATTCAAAAAAAGTATTAAATTTAATTTTTTGGATGATTGTAATGGATGGAATTTTTTAATCAGACATTCGACTTTTGTGTCCCAGGTGGCGTTTAATATTTTAAAAAGCTTAACATATAATATTTTAATGATATTTCAAGCAACTTTTTCCGCTGGTACTGCGTTCGGAAAGACAACATTATGTACGGGAATGAACACAACGTTTGTTTTAAGATTCGGCAGGTTATTCGGATTACTGTTTGTTTACAAATATCATTGTTGTGCATGCGAAATTTTCTTACGTTGTGAGATTTATGTAAGAATAAAGTTTTGTTTTTGAATTATAATTCATCGGATATTCTGTATGCCCTAGAAAACATCAAATTCCATTAATATTTATAATAAAGAAGTGTTTATTTAAATTCCTATTACGATATATTCAGATTGTTTTTTTTTCTTTTATAAAAAATAAATGTACTGCTTGTTATTATTTATCATAGTGTTCTTTTAAATATGTAAATGCCTGTAAAATAAGACCAGTTATCCCATTAATAAAAAAGTGTAACATATGCATCGCATAACATATTTGTACATGTAATTAATCTAATACGTCTGAATATGAATTAAAAAAATAATCCAATAAATCAACTGAATTAAAGACGTAGACCAATAAAATGTAATCTTTACTTAGTTGCATAATTATTTAAATTGACAGTAAACATGAGTGCAAAATGTAAATGTATAATTCCATAAAGCTTCTGCCTTTTTATTATAAGATGGAAAACATTTCTGTTTCGCAATGTTAGCTCATAAAACTGTACTAAACAATTCTACAATTACATTTTTGAATTTTGTTTCTAGTTAGAATCAGAACAGAAATCAAAAGCTGGAACTCTGACCCTGTATTTCTTTTTTCTGGGTGAATTTTTACATATTAGGCAAAACCCAGCAAAGCTCATGAATGCTCCGAAGCCCAACACTAGTACATTAATTCATAAATTTTCCCCTTTTCAAGCACAAACTGATTTTAGCAGACAAGACAAATCATATTCGCCTCGACCAGATTTGAGAGTCCTAAGACCATCAGAATTTGGGTGCTTTCTGTATAATGTTTATATTTCTTCCTGCTAATTTCCGACTATTTAATTTTATATCACTGTTCTGTGGAATAATTATTATATGGGAAAATCTTTAAATTATCGTTATTTTAGTTAAATGTGCTACCAACCCCATATTGCAGGGGTTTGCAGTTCGCTACTGAGTATTAACATAAGAATATTAAGGCTCCGGCACCTTCTTTTGCTAGAAATTGCCGCTAGCCCTGGAGAATTACATGTTTTCTCATTGAAAAATTTCTTTCGTTAATTCCCAAAATGTTACACTTTTTGTATATAACCCACATACAAAAATATCCCCAATCAGTAAAATGTGCTCCATATTCTAATGAGGTGATGTACAAAATTTGAGAATTATATCCAGAAAAGTGTCAAATGTATGAAGATAATACGTACTGACTTAAACCACTTTTCAGTAGCTCTGTAAGGGAAAAAAATCACATTTTAAGGGTCATATGGATAATTTGAAAGAATATGTTACATTCAAATTCAAGTATAGACCCCCATCATCTTTGTTTATAGATATCTCTTAAGACCTTTTATGATGAAAGGCTGAAATTTTGTACATAATCTCATTTGTGCATGGGGTACATTTTACTTATTGGGAATTTTTTTGTATGGTAGTTGTAAGCAAATTTAAAAAGTGTTAACTCTTTGAAAATTAACAAGAGGAATTTTTTCGTACCTTATTAGCACTTGGGTGCTATTTCTTTCTAGCACGGTGTGGCAAGTAGACACTTTTCAAGTTTCTTGGTTTATGGCACATTTTCAATATTCTTGGCAAAATTTTCAATGTTCTTGGGACTTGGTGTAATCACTTTTAGTGATTACATCGTGCAACCATGTTTTTCGGTTCAATCACAACTAGTGTGTCGGTAAAAGATTTTGCAATATGCACTAATCCAAAACATTTCACCACTAGGGGCTAAACTACAATATATGAAATTTTCAGTAACAGAAGTATGCGAACAGGAGTCTATAGGAGCACTTACAGTTATCATTATCCTCTCTATATCGCAGAATTGATTGAATAGATTAAGAGAAACTGAAATTTATCCAGATTTCATATACCCGAGTGCATAAATAAAATCTGGAAGAATTTCAGTTTCCATTTTTTCAATTCACATTGCCTAATTATCTTTAATAGATAAAGAATTAAAGCATGTTATCACTTTTTGGGGCACTATGCGTGTGTCTGTGTGTGTCTATACAATTTACAAACACTAATATTTT
This sequence comes from Cheiracanthium punctorium, assembly GCA_038373885.1. Classification (NCBI taxonomy): domain Eukaryota; kingdom Metazoa; phylum Arthropoda; class Arachnida; order Araneae; family Cheiracanthiidae; genus Cheiracanthium; species Cheiracanthium punctorium. The sequence continues at coordinate 20,395 of JAWZYV010002078.1, forward strand.
TATTTCCGTGTATAATGTACAAAGAAGTATGTGATCGCAAAAAAATTGGGTATCCAGATTTTGACTACCTCTAAATATACTTTTAAGAGTTTTTGAGAGACATCTCATTATACGCATGTATGTATGTTCCTATAAATTCATGTACAAACATTATGACTGACAGCTTCATCATTTTGATCAGTGTTTTCCTGGCATCTGTACGTATGTATGCAACTCGCATATCTCAAAAACTATGAGCCGTACAATGTTGAAATTTTCTATTTAGGATTGTAACATCTGCATCCATACATTTTGCTGTATGGACAGAAATTCCTTAAAGTGTAATTTAGAGATATTAAGTTATTTCAACAGGGTGGCTACAGAAACAGAGAAAAAAAGTTCCCTGATTTTTCCCTGATTTCCTGACTATCTTTATCAAATTTCCAGAACTAATTACATACATACCATAATCTTTCATGGAAATCACCATTGTGTATCATGCACTAACAGGTGAATGCTTCATATAGGGAAATAAATAATAGAAAACCACAAAAATGCTTAATATTAATAAAATTGTAGTTCAGTTTCAGAAATCCAAATATAAAATTTAGTTGAACACTAAAAGACAATATATAGCAGAAAGTTTCCTCGTTTTATAAAGATAGTATTGAATTTTAAGCGTAAGGATGACTGATCAAAATAAAATGGCCACCTAGTCAACTTATTTCATTTCAATCAATGTGTCGTTTCAAATTTTAAAAAATATGTAAAAAGGCTTAAAAATGAGCACTATCTATAAAAAAAAATAGTCTTGCGTGGGAGCTTAGCTGGCATCACTCAAATGTCCCATCACTTTAAAAAACACAATGGTGCAGTAGAAGACTAAATCATCTTTTACCATTCATTTTACCTATGACTTTATTCAGGAAGCAATTCACATGCGAAATTGATTCACATGCCGATATGATTCGCACATCCGGTTTCTTGTATGATCCACATCTTAGAACGAGTCCGAATACATGCACTTTTTCGGATTCGTATAGTGATAGAGCTTACATCACTTGAGTCTCGGATTCATATTTCTATGTTCTCTTATGATCTGTATTCTGATTTCGGATTCGTAAAATCACTGTATCTGTGCATCAGTTGAGTATCGTGTGATCCATAACGGAGCCGCGCATCAGATTGACAATTAAAAATGATCTAGTTCACTAGGCAAAAACGAAAGTTCCCTAATTTATAAATTTTTTTGCAAAATTCCCTGATATTTCCATGATTTTTCCAGATTGATAAAGTACCCTGATTTTTCCATGATTTCCCTGAATTCCCTGATCTGTCGACACCCTGTTCAAATGAATCAAAAGTGATATATGTTGTTACGGATTACAAAATGAATCTTGTCATCAAAAATGGTACCTTTATCATTTACAATTCTACTGCAGCACTCAAAAAAATTCCAAAACATTACAGTCAATGGCAATTTTAGAGACATTCATCCATTTTAAGCAGAATAACATCTTACCATATGGTTAGATAATGGTCCGGTGACGATCAGCCACCTCCCTCAAAAACTGCATCAGTCTCCAAACTTGGCAACTTTTGGTGTATATATGTATATATTTCATTCGCATATCTCAAAAACTATTAGTCGTAGATTGCTGAGATTTTATATACAAGATTGTTGTAACATCTTGTTGTACACCTAGATTTTTGATTCCAATCTTTTGGAGAGTTTGCAGAACAACCCAAAAGAATTTTGGTACTTGCATGTTATCCAAGCGGTCTGCTAAGACGAGCGATTTTTCGCTTAGATAAATACAGGTTGCTTGAAATCATGATGGTTCTGAATACAACTGGCAGCAGTTTGCCAGCACATTTTCAAAAAAAAAAAATAATTTGGCGGGAATGTCTACCGGGATAATATGCAACTACCAGAATTCCAATACATTAATGTCTGGAGTCAGTTATTGTTTAGTCCATGCACAAAATCTCACTATTTGCCATCCACCTTGTCAAGTTTTGCCGAAATATTGCCAATTTAACGCCAAAAATAATTACGCATTTTGCATGACTAAAACCACCATTTTAACCATAGAATGTTAAAATTTTGTATTTAGAACTATTGTAACATGTAACTGTGCTTTTGAGTGCTGTCGACTGAGTAATTTATTTACAGGGTCACCCAAAAGATTTAAAATACATTAAGGGTCTATAGATATGTTCGTTTCATTAAAAATCTGTGATGAATAACTATTTCAGCTGTGACTGAAATCTCGCTAACTATCTCAAGCTTGTTGGCTTTTGTCAAAATATAGCCCAATTAAGTAAAACAAATCTTTAAAATTGAACTCAGCTTGGCGGTAAACTTTAGATTTGCAGTATTTTGTCTCTTTCAAACGAAATATGTTTAGATGAAGTGCACTGAAAATATTTCTGATTTAATAGAGGTACAAGGAAGTCTTGTGGTGTCCGTATCAGATTTATTAGTTGAAGGATGTGAAAAAAAAAAAAAAAAAAAAGCAATCATAATAAAAGGAGTTACAGATAAATTTTTGCAATTACTTTCTTCCATAATGATTGTATGCAAGAGAATTTTTTTTCAACACTATCATAAATTACAATGTTACTTGAAAATATGTATTCACATAATTTATACAGTAACCAGACTATGTGCAAGCAAGTGATAGATAGAAAAACATTTGAGATGCCAGTCAGACGATTTAAATTACTTAAGTTATTTACAAAAAAAGTTTCATGTTTGACGATATTTGGCTGCATAAAATGATTTAGGTTCTTGAATGTAAACAGCAGATAAAAACAGTATTCTTCAAGAAAAATTGGTACTTGCGTATTATCCCGGCAGTCAAACAAGACGAGTGATTTTTCGCCAAGTTAAATGCTGAATGCATGAAATTATTAATGGTTTAGATACGATTAATAGTATAGTTTGCCAGCACATTTGATGAAAAAATAGTTTATTGGAAATGACCAACGGGATAATATGCAAGTACCGAAAAATCTAAGAATCTTCAGAATAATTTTTAATCCTAATATTAGTTACATGCAGAACAGAGTGGAAATAGATTTAGGTGAAAGAATAAGGATTTATTTTAACGAAGTACAGTGTAACCATTTAATCATCTGTCCATGGACACAAGAAGAGTAGAACATTGATTTCATGAAGTCGAAGAAACAACAGAAAAAATCAAGACAGCAAGGTGAAATAAAAGAGGAAGTTCCACTGCATACCTAATTTAGAATACCGCAAAAGAATAAAAAGGCTGGTAGCCAAGTTTAGTGATTATAAACGAGTAGATTCTAGAGGTTTTTTTTTTTTTTTTTTTTTTTAGGGTAAGCAACAATAAGTAATTGTACATAAACACATCATATGGCAGTTTCAACATAAGAAACTACCTGTTTTATTTTTTTAATAAACCAACCACTGGTACAATACTAGTTCTATAAACAATGTATAAATTGATTTTTAATCAAAATATGTTTTTAAAAAAAAATTAACAAACCAATTCTTTAATAGTTTTTATTCATTTATTCTAATAAATTTTATATGCCCATTTAACAACAGAAACCACACCAGAAAGTGTTATCCATAGAAAGCATGCACTAAAATTCATGTCAATCTAAGGATAAACCTATCTAGTCAAAGCATCAAACTATAATGAAAAAAAATATCACAATCCTAAACTAGAAAGAATATCTAATTTTGCAATGAGAGTTTAATTGTTTGCGTACAGCTTTAAAAATTTTACGACAATTCTAAATAAATAATGTACATTCTTTCATGCACACTGAAAAAAAATATTTACAATAAAATGGGGAGGGTGAATTTTTTTGGGGGAGGCGAGGGATAAAGATACATGTTAAATTGCATGGATTGCTATCTGAACTCCAACGCCTGTTGCTTGCTACAGTTTGTTTACGTACTTCACAGAGGGGAGGGTTCGCAATCCGAAAACCCAGTGAACCTCGTCAGATTACACGTAGTTTTTACGGATTACCGAGATTGCTAAATAATACGTTTAGGTAAAGAAATAGCATGCGCTGAACGATGCGCGAAGCTGTCACTCAGCTGACGTCACAGATACGTCACGTCGAAATGCTCTATGCTTGATTTGTCCCCAAATGAGGTTTATCGGTGTGACGTCATTTTTCCACCAACACGTGACTTTTCGGCTGTGTTGATGAGTAGCCCTGTAATTTGATTGGCTGAAGTGACTATTTTCCATCGACACGTGGCTGAAATAGCCTCGTCTCAGTATAAGTTTTAATATGTTAGCACTTTTTAATGGGAATCTTTGGAGAGATATCTTTTTGCAGTCATGTACAGGTTCCAGAGATTTATTGAAATATTCGTAGGACGCACAATACAGAGGCATAATTATTATTTTTTTTGATTTGCGCTTATTACCAGGAGTCCAGCACATAAGCCTATGGAGAAATGGTTGTTTGTTTTCCACCGTCACGTGACTTTTATAATAGCCTCGAACCCAAGGAGGCGATATCCTCCATTACTGTTTAGAAATATGGTCCTCTTATGCAAAACTAAGGTGACCAAAAGTCCCCATTTTCCGAGGAAAGTCCCCAATTTCAGGATGTTTTTCAAATTGTCCTAAAACCTAAAACAGGAATGGGGTACTTTCAAATGACGTCACAGGCAATGTTTACCCTACTGCTCAGTAGGATAAACAATCTCACGTGGCGGCCATTTCATCTGCTACTGAATGTACATGTTTTTCCGTTGGAGAGAGAAAATTTATTTTTATCTTCTTATTACGCTCGATTGAAGGTATTTATTGCTCATTTTAATTGTAAGATTCAAAGTACTGTCTGTTGCTTTGGCTAAAATTGGGAATTTTTTTCTAGTATTTGTAAATCGCTAAAAAATATCTTAAACTTGCTTGAGCCTACCACGGAACAGATGTAAATAAACAAACGTCATGGCGGCAGTAGGTGACTCCTAACACATTGTTGCATTAGCTTCATTCAAAATAAGGTTCGATTAATTTTTTTTTCTCTTCTGTGCACCTATAAATAAGGTGCTGCTATCCACTAGTGATTGATTAATTTTTTTTTTTTTTTTTACGATTTCTTTTTACATGCTACTTGCTCACAACACTGAAAAGGATATGTTGCAAACAGAACATTGATGCTTATAGCTGATATACACACACACTCATAAATATAAATATTTTTTCACCATATAAGTTTGAAAAAACTGAAATAAAAAAATAAACATGTAGCATGAACATTGTATTGATACAGAAGCCTGACTATCAAGGCAAGTATGTACCATCTATTTTATTACTAGTAAGAGTAGGCAGTGTTTTTTTTCTCAATACCTATAAATAAAGTGTTGATACCCATTAGTGATTAATTAATAAAAAGTAATTATATTTTTATATTATTTTTATTTTGTAACTTCCGTTGTATTTTAAGCATCAACATTTGATTGTTTTGTATATGTTATTGTAGCATGTAGTTAATCGTGTTTTCTAAATAGAGATATCATTACCAAAGTTAATGCTTATAACTAACTATTCAGAGAAGTGGTTTCATGCTATATATTTTAAATTTCTGTTCTGTAAAATTGATTTGTACTTTTTCATTCAGTTCATGTATTTTATATTTTAGAGTTTCGTATGAAAGTATGGTGCAATATTGTTCAGCGTTTGGTTGTAGCAACCAGAGTGGCAAAGAAAAATGTCGAGTGGCTGAAGTGTCATTCCACAACTTTCCGCATAGAAATCAATTACTTTTAAAGCAGTGGTTGCAAAACATTAAACAGGACAACTAAGTTCCTACTTCATCATCCTAGTTATGCTCGGGACACTTCGAGGAAAGTTGTTTGTATACCAAAATGCCAGCAATCGATGGCATCTTACGAAGGATGCTGTGCCAAGTAAGTTCTGCTTCGTGGGGATGAAAAATAAACGAAAAAGAACATCCTATTCTTTTGGAGGTACAACTACTACACAGTATGTGTGAATTATTGATTTATTTTTTAAAATGCAGTGTCTAATTTCCTCTTAATTTATTAGGTATTAAATTATTATACACAATATACCTTAATACCACTAAACTCTGAAATAGACTACGGCCAATTAGGTAGGGCTCCCCTCCCCCGCCCCCATCCCCTAGAGTTTTGATAGATTGTCTTACGACGTAAGAAGACTGGGAAATACGCCACGAGAGATCTCCTGAAGAACGGAATTTTGTAACTTTACTAGAACGGGCTTTGTGACTTTACCTGTAAAAGGACTTTCACTGCATTCTCACTCTTCATGCAGTGAAGGGAGTTTTACAGGCGAAAAGAATGTTCAGATCTAAGAAACACACATCATCACACAAATCACTTCAGTGACAGTCCATTTGTATTGACTGCCGCCGTTAGATTTGAAAGAGCGCGAATACGTCAATTTTCCCCGAGTGCGCAATAACTGAAAGGAGAAAATAGTTCTACAGGCGAAGAGACTCATTTTGCTGAGGGTGGCCCAACCTTTGAACGTTTCTTAAGTTTTGATGACGAGAATGCGAATTAGAATCGAACAGCCATGTGGAGTCGGAAATGTCGACTTCGTGTGTATCTGATAAGGATCACGTTGGAAGAACTGAAGGTCTCAATTCGTAATCAAGTTTCATAAACAATGAGCTACCTCTTCGAGACTTTCATCCACGAAAAGAAATAGGATGTGCAAACTATCATCAGTTCTAGTTAGGTGCTTTCTGTAAGAATTGTGTTCGTTTTTGACAAACGATGTTCGAAAAGTTCACTGTTGCTTTAGCACTTCTTCCAAAGTGATTATGAACTAATACATGAAGGCGACATTTCCGACCCCCACATTGCTATGGGATTCTGAACAGTCTTGGTCCCCCCCTACCTGCTTTTACATTCTCGACATGTACTTTAGGATCACCCTGTATATTATTGTCTGGTTTAACGATCGAGGTGCAAACTTTACTATTTATAGTAATTGACTCAAAGCACAAAAAACTTTCAACTCCTTTTCTTTCTCTTGAGGACAGGCATTTGCTGAGTGATTGTGCATTCGCCTCTACTACGGCTTGAAACATGGGCCATTCTATGACGGGTGGGGCCAATGTTAACTCCATTAAGTTACATACAAGTCCAAGCTGGGAATTGAACCAGGACCCATGGTGTGATAAAATGGTTCTTTAGCCACTACACCATCTATTTTTAAATGCTTCGCGCAATGAAAAAGAAACGAAATAAGAAAGATCAATTATGCCAGCGTATCGATTATGGAACATCTTCCAACACAACAGTCCTTTTTATTTTTGGACAGACAAGCACGTAAACCGAAATCATAAGTACTTTTCAACTTGGAGTGCATTAAATGCATTTGTCCAATACATAGTCATAGCAACAGATTAGCTTGGACCCTTAGTACTCGTTTCATGGATAATATCACAGATTGTCAAATTGCTTTTTTGAAATCGTGAAGTAAAAGTGACGTATCATTCCCACTCCAACTTTAAAAACAACTGGCTGTGAAACCCATGATCTTATAGTTATATTGATAGACAGCCCGGTTAATATAGAGAAATTACTAAACAACCATTCGAAATCACTAAAAAGAAGTAACATCATTGTGTATGTATTCTTCCACGATTCCACAGGAAAATATTCCAGTGTCTAACACAATTTTTAACCTGCTATCTCATTAAACTACTGATCCACGGTACAAAAATGCGATTTTGAATCAATTATCACTATGTGTGGATATGACGCAGCCGATCCGGTAGACATCCTCTTTCGCAAGCGATTGTTTAGGGTCCTTTGTTGAACGTAACAGTTAACGGTGTTATTCGAAAAAATCATGTGATTTTGGTACATAATTACAAATAAACTAATTATGCCAGGCACTTCAAAATTTTGAAACTGTCTCTTTACAAGCTGTATTAGATACTGCGAAGACAGGCCAATCTGTATCAGTTTCAATACTTTTAGAAAAAATTCTTAAAAATCGGACATTTTCGCAAAGCGTGCCACTCTTCAAAAAATCTTGCAGCTCAAATCCATGTTTAAGAAATTTTTCTGAAAATTTCACAAAAGCCACAGTGTTTTCGCTTATCGTAGTATGTAAAACAGCTTATGAAGAACCATCTGGAATTTTTTGGAGACCATGGTGCTATTAGTTTATTTCAATTTGTGTACCAAGACTAAAAACAGTGTTCTTTTTTTTTCGAAGAACAGCCTTAACTGATCCAGCGCTTTCAATATCAAGTTTGATCAGAGCTGCCATTTGCTTTTATAAAGTTGCTGAAGCTTGAAAGTACTAGGGTTTCATTCTGTAATCGTTAGTGACGTCTTTTAAGAGATTTTTGGAGGAAACGTAAGTACTTTTTACTTTTTTACTAAGATTATTTTGCTAATTATAATTCTTCTCGCACTGACAGCAAAAATTCAGCCTCAAAACGAGTTATTTTCAAAATTAAAGCAAAGATGTCGGCACAGTTTTGTCAGATTGATAACATACAAAGTATTTAGTACAAAATAAAGGTTGGTAAATGCCTTAAATGACAAAACTATTTCGGTTATGAATTTTTAATTAGCAGTAG
>JAWZYV010002079.1:0-16820 GCA_038373885.1 Cheiracanthium punctorium
TTTTGGTGCACAAGAATGTCAATTTTGAAATGCAAAATTTATTTTTGGAGGGAAAGGGAAAAGACATTAAAGAAAGCCAATCTAAAAAATGAAAATTAAGGAGGGTCTTAAAAACTCTTAGCTAATAACAAAAACCAGTTTTTTTTTTGAGGGGTGGGGGTGGAAGAGGGAGGAGAGTCAGAAGCTTATGAAATAAATAAAAAATTCAGTTATTTTATACAATGCTGTACAAAATATCCATTTTAAATCAAAAATACAATATTTACTAAACTATATTAACTACCATCAGCCACATATAAAAAATTTGGTAACAAAAAATTACCCATTTATATAAAATTAAATTTAAAACATGGGTCAATTTTTACTCTTAAGGCATTGGCGGTTTAAACAAAGGGATGCCAAAGAAAAAAATATTTGTTTTTAAGATTATTACAGAAGGATTGAAATTAGAATGCTTAGAATGTGTGATGATTTTTGTAAAAATTCAGGAATTTATAAACGCTTCCAATGCATATGAAAAATTAAAAATGGAGCAGTTTTGCTGAATTTGGAGCAAAAATGTCTGAAAATGATCTTTTTGTAGCAGATTGGCACATCAGGATTGATTTGGCACAATTTGGAGCAGCTGGCACATCCCTGTTTTTGCTTGAATTGTGAACTACTTCAGTTACTGAAAAATAGTTTTGTATTTACTGTTATTATTTTAAATACTATACAAGAGTGCACCCAATAGTGCCCCATGTTCCTTGAGTAAATCTTGGTCAATGGAGGTAACTCCTGGCCAATGCTGTTCTTATCATTTATGCATTGTTGTTTGGCCTATTACTGCCATATTTCATTGATTTTATTTATCGACAACTCTTTGAGCATTGAATGCAAAGTTAACTGTAACCATAGTGTAACATTCTTAACTGTTAATGATTAATATTAAATGTACTGAATTTTTATAAATTTTATCCCATTATTTTAAAAATTTCAATAATTATACAAAGAGAATTTCTTAACTGTAACTGAAAGTCAGCAAGCAAATTTCTTAACTGTACTATTCACTTAACTGTTAACAGTTTAGACAAACACCAAAAACAGTAGCATGCTCAGAAGTTCAATGAAAGACTGATACAAAAGCTGCTGTTATAACCAATAATGATTTTCTGGAACTAATCGCAGAAAATGACAGAGAAATAAAAGAAAATGTCAATCAAAAGAAAAAGAGAGACAAGAAAATAAGTGCATACAAAAAAAAAAAAAAAAAAAAAAAAAAGAAAAAAGATCAGGAACTAGATGAACCACCAGATATGCCAACCGTGATTGAGCAGTTATATAAAAATACATCATTTTCAAAATGTAAAATATGTAACTGAAAACATACCTACAGAATTCAATAGACGAGCATAGATACTATGCTGTATACTATATTATGATAAAGGTCTGTTCTATGTTGGAAAAGTTATAAAAGTGGAGGGTAGTTAAGTGTGTGTAATATTCCTGGAAAGAGGAGCTGGAAACTCACGTTAGCCGAAGCAAGATAGAATAAGAGTCAATTGACATTTGCAATATTTTTTCTGAACCAATTCCCGAAATGGATGTATTTCATTGGGTACATTTGTTAAAATTTGATGAAACAATCAAAATTCAACAATGCAGCTGAATTTCTCTTTATTCTTAAAAAAAAAAAAAAAAAAAAGTTGCATCTACTGTCGCCGCCGCGCTGTCAAGAGCTTTGTTCGGCTATCTTTTTCTAAACCATGGTGATTTGAGTTTCGAAGGTGTCCACGGATTCAAAAAATTCTGAGGAACCTATAAGCTGATTTAAATTTTGAAAATAGAATTATTTTAGAAGATATTAATAAAAAACGGAAAAAATAAACACAATGGTTGCTAGTTTTGGCATAAAATCATTCATTTCCTTGCAACAAAGCAATTCCAAGTATGTCGAATCGTGTGAAATTGACAAACATGAAGTAGAATTACACCCATTTTACGACAAATTAAAAATTATATGCAATAAATAACTCAAAGTGTGTTATACAAAGTTGACAATTTTCAAATAGTAAGTTCACTTAGACAAAAGGAGTTCAGAATTAGCGATTATTATTTTTTTCAAAACAGAATAACTAATTGTGACTGATTTTATAAATGCCATCTTGGCATTAGGTACGATCTGGCAAAATGATATCTTCCCAAGCAGGGTTAATCTAAAACGAGAGTTCAAAAATGTTAGAACGCAGTATCTTGAAAATGAAAAATAATTAAAATGCAGATTTTAAAGCCGGTTTGGTCCAGCTGGAGTATTTGCTACCAGTAGAAATAATTGGTGGTACTAACTATGAATTATAACAGTTATAGTACACTTTGGATATTTGCCAGTGCTGCGGGATGATATAATTCGTGGTGCTAAATACGCCAATCCACAAAGGATTATGTATATGAAAATATGGATAGGGGCTTTCCGGGAACCTTACATGAGCAGTAATTATTGGTTGTGAGCATGTGTAATTCTCCAAATGGACTATATTCCGTATACGGTGACTTGTTTACATTTGATGTTTTGTTTACAAATTGATTTGGCGTTGGCTCTGGCGCCGTCAACGGCGATGCTCAGCTGCAGTGAGGCACCCTGGCGGTGATTGTTTAGACTGGTAACCATAATGAAACGCGGGGTGTTTGAAGTATGGGATATTCATTCAGTGCTAATTGAATGACGGTAGTTGTTTGTTTGTGGCGAGTGATAGAGTGGATTAAGTTTGTCTTGGCTTTTCCCTGTGGTTTTGATTCTGTTTTACGGACTCTTCATTGTAGGTTAGTGAGCGTCTCGGGGAATTTCGTCGTAAGTATGGATGTGTGGAATATGGAGTTTTTTATGTTTTGAAAGGAAAAGGAGCGAAAGCGGTTATTGAATGGTGTATGAGTGTAGGCTTAATGGCGAGTGCGTATGTATGCTGTGTATGTGGTTCGGATATGAGGTTGAGTAAAAGGAAAGACGGTAAGGATGGTTATGTATGGGTTTGTAAGAAGGGAGGAAAGAATGGACATCACGTAAGAAGTTTGAGAGGGGGTACGTGGTTTGAGAAATCGAAATTGAGTATGATTGAGGTTTTGTTAATAACGTGTGCATGGATTGAGCAAATGAGGGCTAGTTGGATTATGGTTGAAAGGGGTGTGAGTAGCAAGACTGTGACTGATTGGATGAGTTTTTGCCGAGAGGTTTGTATGGATGCTGTTGTGTTTGATAGCGTTAGTGTGGGTGGAAAGGGTGTGGTAGTTGAAATTGATGAGAGTAAGTTTGGAAGACAGAAGTATAAAAGGGGTAAGCCTGTGAAAGGAAGGTGGGTGTTTGGAGGTGTTGAAAGAGGGAGTACAAGATGTTTTTTTGAGGTGGTTGAAAGTAGAAGTAAGGATGTGTTGCTGGAAGTGATAAAGCGGCGTATTCTTCCGGGTTCTGTAGTGATCTCTGATTGCTGGAAAGCATATGAAACCCTAGGCGACGAAGGTTTCATACACTTTTCGGTAAACCATTCAGTGACCTACAAGGACAAGGAAACTGGGGCGCATACGAATTCGGTGGAGGGCACGTGGAACGCAATCAAGCAGTCTTTTCTAGGCACTCGGAAGGTGGTTGGTCAATTTGATTCGTACCTTGCCGAGTATATGTGGAGAAGGCTACATAGGGGAAAAAAGGCACAGCTTATGAAGCTCTTCATTCGAAGCATTTGTAAACTGTACGCTCCGCGCACGAAGGATGGTCCAGTGGGGGGGAGGGAGGAAAGTGATGAGTCAACTGTGAGTGCGAGTGAAGGAGAGGGAGGGAGGGAGGATGAATATACGCTATCGGAGACGGAGATGGAGAAAAGCGATGACGAAGAACGAGGAATTCCTGGCCCCTCTAAGAAGAAAATGAAGTGGGAAAAGTAAGGCAAGTTCTTGTTTAAGTGTATTTTTCGTATTGTTTTGATGCTGAATCCACTGAGGTTTTTTTAGTTAAAAACGGGCCACTGGTTGCCTAGTTTAGATAGCTGTACAGCTAGGTTGCTGAATCCACTGAGGTTTTTTTAGTTAAAAACGGGCCACTGGTTGCCTAGTTTAGATAGCTGTACAGCTAGGTTGCTGAATCCACTGAGGTTTTTTTAGTTAAAAACGGACCACTGGTTGCCTAGTTTAGATAGCTGTACAACTAGGTTGCTGAATCCACTGAGGTTTTTTTAGTTAAAAACGGACCACTGGTTGCCTAGTTTAGATAGCTGTACAACTAGGTTGCTGAATCCACTGAGGTTTTTTTAGTTAAAAACAGACCACTGGTTGCCTAGTTTAGATAGCTGTACAACTAGGTTGCTGAATCCACTGAGGTTTTTTTAGTTAAAAACAGACCACTGGTTGCCTAGTTTAGATAGCTGTACAACTAGGTTGCTGAATCCACTGAGGTTTTTTTAGTTAAAAACAGACCACTGGTTGCCTAGTTTAGATAGCTGTACAACTAGGTTGCTGAATCCACTGGGGTTTTTTTAGTAAAAAACGGACCACTGGTTGCCTAGAATGACTAGTAAACATGGCGACAGTCGCTGGAGCTTGGCGGTCGCCAAGCTCCAGCGACTGTCGCCATGTTTACATGGGGTGGTCACCGGCTTGTACGATTTTACCCTCCAAATAATGAAAAGTCGTCGTTGGTGGCAAGCTATCCTAGCTTTTCCGTAGTTTCTATCAAAGAAAATATATGAAGTACTGTTTTCTTAGAGATAATTATTAGCTATATATATACGCAAGTCACCAAATTATGAAAAATCGCCATAAATGGCTAATACGCAAGGTGTTTCATGGGTTTCACATAATTAAAAATAGGGCTAAGTTTAAACTTATATGTTCCAAGGAACATGCAAGAACCAAGCAATGTATAGCTCGGTAACATTCTATGTGATCCAACCTTTGGGTTTTGTTTGTTGAAATTATGCCTTTTTTACGAATAAGCCTTATTAAAGGCCGAATGCCTAATACGAAAAGCGGCCCCTAGTCTCTAGTAACGAAAAATTTTAGAATTCAATCCCGTAGGGAGAAAAACAAAAATCTCTCCACTCTCCCCCACACACAAATAGACAAACAAATAAAAAGTTCATTCAAATCAATAAATTCAATCATATGATGAACTGAGTTGCATATGGAATAAACGCAAAAATGACAACACAGTATTACCACCATTTTAAAACACCTTAAAATATTCGTAATCGCGTACCGAGATATTTGGAGCAAAATTAATGCAATGACTACTGCTAGTTAGTAGATGACTTCAGCATAGTCCAGAAACAAAAACCAAAAAAATGATTATTCAATCATATTTAATAAGTCTTTAATTTATAAACATAACGCGTTTATATGGAAACTATTCACTAGGGGTCTACTGAAACATCTTAATACTGTTTACATTAAAAGATAATTAAGACTGGCCTTGATATTATTTCTAACAGATTGCTTATATACATATATTTTATTTACATTCAATATTTTGTACATTATTTAAATACATTTTAAATAAATATTACACTACAACAACTCACCGTTATCGGATGGACAGAGAATAATCGATTTCGATTAGCCGGTGTTGAGAGATTAAAATATTCAGATGGCAAAAATAAGGAAATGTTCAAAAATGTTTTTGAGCAATTCGAGGTTTGGACTGCGTTGTTGCCACCATTCTTGTACAAAAGTAACAGTGAAATTTGTTTTGTTTACATGTGTGTGGACGCTTTTCGCACGTGTGTGTTTGATAAATTGGCACGATTAATAAAATATTACTGAGATATAATTGAGTACCGTCTTGCGGGTTTGTTACATATAGATCTAAAAATGGGTGTATCAAATAAAATCGATATGTGTAGCCACGATCTTTCATTAAAGTTACTATCTGGTGTGAATGTTGTTAATGTAAAACCATTATTTAGTTGGGACTCTAAGTAAGTATGTTCTTTAAAAGTAGGAAAAATGCTTACATTATTTACTAATAATAGTTTTTGTAGTTATTAGCAACATTGACTTAGCTAAGTTAGATTTTTAGGAATTTCTAGGGACTGTTCCCCCCCTCACTCACAAGAGGGCTCCATCCTCCCTTTTTTTTGATAGTAGAAAGAAAATCTATTTTTTCTAGGGTATATTTACTCGATGAGTGTATTAAATTCACCCAGTTACGCGAATGAGTAATAAATAGCCATGTTTTTTCTAGCATTTTTAATTAGTGTTTCTTGTGCTGTGGTAGATGAAGGAATACCTTTAGGGGAGGGGGGGAGGCTACAGAGGAAAAATATTCCATGTTTTAACTCTAAAATTTAAAATTAGTCAACTAAATTAATTATTATTTAAATTGATTTAATTAAAAACTGGTAACTAATAAAGTTAAATAGTAATTATTAAGTAATTCTAAATTTTAGGGTTACAACATGAAATATTTTTTTCTCTGTAACCCTCCCGACACACACACACCTTAAATAATACTTAATTGAGGTCCAAGATTTGAAAAAATTCAGGTATTTTCATATTATCCCGCCAGTCATTCCAGCCAAACTACTTTTTTGTCAAATGCGCTGCCAACCGTATTCTAAACTATCAATAATTTCATGTGTCTGGCATTTATCTTGGCGATAAATCGCGCGTCTTGGCAGACCGCTGGAATAATACGTAAATACGAAATTTGTAATGTCTCTTCAGAAGCTGTATTATGAAAAACTAGATACCCTCTTTTGCCCGCAAAGTGTTTTTTTTTTTTTTTTTTTTTTTTTTAAGTGACGTGAAAACTTCTTTACTCACATTGGGCACTTTTGGGATGGGGAAAAATCACTCAATTTGCATAACCGTCATGTTTCTGCATGACCATCACGCTCATATACATATCTAGAAAGAATGAATAAAGGGAAAAGTGGATTGTGACATCATTGAATTTTAGTGCTGCTGTATGACATAAGAATTTCCAGTTACTTTTGAACTGTGTCCTTCTTGCTTCCGTCACTGGTATCGAACTGTAGACCCATGGAGTGGAAGGTGAGCGTTCTAACCACCAGACGGGTTCTGCTCAGGATAAAATGACTAAAGTTTGAAGTGACTGTTGTTTCAGTTTCGGAATGGGAACTATTATGTATCTAAATGAATAAAATTAGACTTTGCCTGTACACTACTTGATATTAAAAAAGTTTGCGATTTCTATCTGTTTTAAGCATTTGGGACTGCAGTACAACAGCAATCCAATTTAGCATATATATCAATGGATATAGCAGGGATCATTCTAGAGCGTTTCAGGGGGGCGGCCCGCCCTGGTACCCTTTTCCCGGTAAAATGCCGCCCTCCTTGCCCTTTTTCTCGATAAAATTCCACGCTCTTTGTTTTTTTTTCCAATCAAAATGCCGCTCTCTTTTTCTCCACTCTTCTTGTTCCCCTTTTCTTTGATTCTCGTTACAATTGCTGGCGCTCGGCTAGACCACAAAAAAGCCTCTCGACTAGGGATCGACCGATACCACATTTTCGCCGATTACCGATACTTTACCTATAAATTCATTTTCAGAAATAGCCGATACCGATACTTTTAAGTTATGGTATCGGCCGATACCGATACCGATACTTTACATAATTTAATGTCATTTAAACCTACATCTGTATTCCGGGCAGTTTTTGTAACGAGAGCATAGTTCTTGTTAAAATGAATAACAGCATGGTGAAATTTGATCCCAGTAGAAAGCATTAAAAAGAAAACGCAGTGGATACATTGAAGTGTGAATTTACAGTAGTTCTAGTCTTTCTTTTCTATTCAATCATGCCGACAAAGGGCCGAATTTATAAAAAGCTGAGCACTGGGAAGCGTCTTAGTGTGCAGGTTCGGAATTCTTTCTCCTCGCATGGCTGTCGATCTAATTGTCTGGCTGTCGAGTTTTGGGAGATTTTCTCCAGATGTTTCGTGAATATAGGTTAGACTCCCTTAAAAAGTCCTCCGCCCAAGCCCCCCCCATAGGTAGATGCCCCTCATTTAAGCTTGACAGAACACAAACAAGGGGGGGGGGAGTTAAAGGGATATATTAATAAGAGAATCCATTTCCAGTGCCGACTGGTGTAAATATTTAAATCAATTTTTCTCAACCTCTATTTTATCGCCTGTTTGTTGCGATGAGCCAGATAAAAGGTTGCCATACTATGCCCAAAACAGCTTCCTGCTTGCTCTTACTATATGTGTCTTTGTTTTTGGTTCATGCCTCGATTTTGTGCTTACAAAAGTAAACACATGAAATTTATTCAACTTCAAAGCTTGCAAGTTTTATTTAGATTTTCTTGAATTGTAATTCTTTCACATATGAAAATATTTTTAGATAACTTCATTAAATTGTGATAATGTATAAAACTGTACAGTATTATGTAAGTTCATATGTATTTACATATTGTTCATTAAATACGTATGTAAGTTCTTCCCTTAAAATGCATAATAAGTTCACATTAATTAATGATTTTATTTATCTGCTCCAATTATTTAACCACTAAGTGAATTATTAAATGTTTTAGCAAGATTTCTTTTTAGTATGAACTCATATGATAACTTTTAAGTTCTGTTTGAAAATCCGAATATTTTGATTCTCCGGACAGGGTTAAGTCACAATTAATTCGGGTGATCCATGTATTTGATCTTTTCCGTACGAAGAACAGGTACACACCGATTATTCCTGTGTTTTCCTTACATATAAACTAAATACTATTCATAAGAAATATGTTTTTTACCCCAAAATTTGAAATAAACTAAATAATAATTAGTATTACTTATTATACTAATATAGCTTTAACTTTTTAAATTAACAATACAAATAATTATTAGATGATATTGATAATTATTACACTTCTCAAAACAGAATGATACACAAATCCTACGTTCTCACATTAATCTGATAGATAATAAAATCATTAAATGTTTGATAATTCGTACTTTTGATAGTGTGTAATGTATTAAAAATGAATTATTTAACTTCTGGACCAACATAATTAAAGTTCATGGGAGTCGCCAGTTTTCAAGTCACTGCCAAAAAGTTAACTTCTTTGCGACACAAAGAAGGAACAAATTGTTTTTACGTATAGTTTTCGTTTATAATTTTAGTATTATTAATGTTGCATTGAAACAGCTACAATATAAAGAAAAATATTTTTGCTCGTTTTCAAGCTACGGCTTGGAGGGTCTAAATAGAAGATGCTTAAAAATGACGAGATTAAATGAGAAAAATCCAAAAATGATAAAACAAATTCAATTTTCCAGTCTTAAAAAAAGTTGCTACCTAAAGTATCCATATTTAATGAAATTGCTCTTCAGTGTTTTTGTTTTTATGATCATTGTTAACACGATTTTCTGTGATTGATATGAACAAATTTTATCTGTTTTAATTCTAAGTGCTCTTCAGTGTTTTGTTATATTTATCAAGAGCTAGACTTTCTCCAACGATATCAAAAGCCTATATATGCAGTAGAATCTCCCTATATAGTGTTGACTCTAGAAAAAAAGGGCCGCCGGGGGGGAAATTTTCAAAAGGGGCACCCTGTTCTCAAAAAGGGCACTTTGGGGTTCCACGAGAATGTACAGGTAGATAACATATTGAAACTGGTTTGAAACGATCTGATCCCCGAAACTTTAACATGTAGAGTTGTAATATGTGTTCTGACTTACAATGCATAGTAAGATTTTTTCCAATTTGTTTTAGTTCCCCCCCCCCCCTTCTTTTGGAAAAAATATCCAGTAGAAGTAAGTGTAAGCGAAATAGGAAAAATAATTTGTTGATAATATTTTGGTCTAAACATGACATAAATATGTGAATTAAATCTACATAACTAGAAGTTTTGATTTAAAAAAAACTTCTAGCATAAAGAAGTTTTAATATAAGTAATGTTGAATTTTCTGCTTAATTTTTTTTTCTCAAAATTGCGTGACATACATGTTTATTATTTATAAGAATAGTTAATTTTTGAAGAAGATTTCAGAAATTTTTAGCCAGATATGATTTGTTAGGCAGTAGGGGAAGGCAGAGGGACTGTTAATTTTTGTTCCTCCATTTTATCACACTATCACTACTGGACCACAATTACTGGATCTCATTCATATATGATATTTCACCTATATTGGTACAAACTTTTAAACAGAAAAGGACTCTCAGTGTAAGTGGATTAGGGTAGATGCGTTTAGCATGTAATAAAAATAATAAAATTTCTGCAATGCAGGATGTATAAAATTTAATTATATAAATCAGAATTTTATTTAAATTCTCTTGTTTGCAATAATTATTGAATGAGTACCAAGTAACGATTTTCAAAGTTACCCTTATTACTATTAGACATTATTAAAATTGCATCAAACAATTTAACTCAACCATCAATTGATAACTACAGAAATTGGGGAGATTTAATTCAGAATACAGAAGATTGCTGGAAAAAATGACTTGCAAATTTTGCAATACATCCTATGGTTGGAATGTACAACACCATATTAAATCAAATCACTGAAATATATTTGTTATTCCTCTTTCACTTCTAATTTAATTCTTGCTCATTCATGAAAAGTGAATATAAGTTTTTTAAAAAGTACTATTTCTTTAAAATAAATAAAAATAATTACTACATGTAAGTTTTTTAGCAGGTATAAAATTAATATTTTTTTTAACTCACAGAATTGTCCAAAGGTATGAAATAAAGTTTAAAATATTTTCAATAATTATTTTTCATAAAGCTTTATTTTTAATTTCTTGTAACATACTTAAAAAGGTCTCTTTAAAAACACTAAATTTTCTTTCTTAAACCTTGCTTTAATCTTTTTAAAATAAAAAAAGCACTAATCAATATTTATTTCAACTATAAAATGTTTTTAATCAGCTTAATATAATTAAAATAATCAACATCCTGGGGCCAAAAGTACTTAAACAAATTATCTATTAATAAACCTTCCAGAATTCTTTTTTTTTTTTTTTCAACTGAAAATAAGCTTAAATTGATGACAGTTTGTTTTATGAATAACCTAGCTGTTAACTTATGACACAATTTGTTTCCTAAAGACATCCTTTCCCAGAACTAGCTTTCTTTCGCTTTTATTGTTATTTTTTTTCCTTTCTTCATTCATTAAAATGTAGAGAATTTTAAAATCAGAAGATGTATAATATGAATATTTAGAATACCAAATCTTGTCAATAGTCTGATTTACTAAATTCTGCATTTACTCCACTTATGTAATTAAAACTGTGGCGTAATAAGAGAGGGGGGGGGGGATCCGCCCCGGCGGCAAAAAAAAACAAACAAAAAACATGGTGGCCGGCAGGACACTTAGAAATAATAAAGTGGAAAACTAAAGGACCGAAATGGGGGCAGAATGCTGAAACTTGGAAAGAATGAGACGGCA
The DNA here is from genome assembly GCA_038373885.1 of Cheiracanthium punctorium. Classification (NCBI taxonomy): domain Eukaryota; kingdom Metazoa; phylum Arthropoda; class Arachnida; order Araneae; family Cheiracanthiidae; genus Cheiracanthium; species Cheiracanthium punctorium. Next base: position 11,381 of record JAWZYV010002079.1, read on the forward strand.
AACTGAAGGACCGCACCGGGCGCCAACAACCCTAGCGCTACATTGCTAAAGCAAAAGATCATTCTTATGCTCTGATTTTGGCAAAAGCATAATGTGTTTAAATTGCTGTATTCGCAAAACGTCGCAAATCCCTCGATTTTCAGATGGATTTGAGTAGATAAAGCCACTGAACATGGTACACGGCTGAAGTGTTGAAGTTCCCACGTTCGGCGGGCCCCGCCCGCGCTACTGTCGGTCTGGAGTTTTGGTCGGTTTCATCCAGATGTACGCGTCAATACACATTAGAACTCCTTAAAAAGTCACCCAACCAAGGCACCCCCCTTAGAAGATATCCCTTGTCTAGGCTTGCCATAACAAACAAGCAAATCCCGCGGAATTTTCGAATCGCAAAACGTTGTTTTGCTAAGGCATTCTTTCTGTATCATCTGTAATTATATATGATTAGTAAATAACTGTTATACATTACGAATAATATGTACTAGGAAAGCCGATTAAAAAGAGCAAAGCGTTTAGGGGGGGGGACTTGCTAGTGTTGCAAAACTATTAAAGACATCGAGAAGAGCAATAATTATATACAGCTGGCGACGAACTCTGGTATAATGGTTGTTTGATAATTCGCAACTACATATTTATCAAACGTAGCCACCGATATTTGAGGATTGACAGATGGAATCAGAAATTTTTAGATAACTTGAGAAAATTTTGAATTTCCCAACCGTGTTTTCTTCCCCCAACTCCTAAGTGAAATGCCGATCGGGCTTCTTCTCGCTTGAGTCAGCAAAAACAAAACATACAAGAGGGGCCTTTTCGGGTTACTCGGCTGTTCGGCTCGCGTAAATGAAAACAAAGAAAAGGCCAGTAGCAGTATTTCGATCTGAAAGAGTAGAATATTTGAAAAAAGCATTTTAATAAATTACATTTGTGGGAAAGATCGGATTTCATAGACGGTTTTTGTGAAAGGGCCGTTTTCAATCGAACCTATTTTTATGATGGGATTATTGTACTCAATCGTAACCGTTTTAATTAACGTATTATCGTGATGAGCCGCAAATGGTATGTAGGAAATAAAAAGTGCTGGTTGTTGACTAATAATAATAAAAATGTAAAAGCAGGAGGGCACAGAAAGAAGAGAAATAGGGCCGCCCGGCGCTAAAAAGACGACAAAAGGGCCACCGGGCACTAAAACGATAACAAAAAGGCCGCTGGGCGCTAAAAAGATAACAAAAAGGCCGCCGGGCGCTGCGCCCTGCCAAATTAATCTAGAGTCAACACTACTATAACGAAGTCACCTTACAAAAGAATTTCTCCATATAACGACATTTTCCCTGGAACCGTAACTTTAAGGCTTTAAATAACACTATAAACATTCTCCATATAACGAAGAGCTTATCTCCCCATAGCGAATGTTTCAGATTTATCTTTCATTTTTTTGTTAGTTTTGAAGAAAATTTTAATTTTTGGACTTAGTGGAAGAGTAACAGATGATAAAAATGGAGGCCAGGAAAGTCAAACTGACTCCGATAATGAAGACACTTCACCAGCGCCCGATTATGACCAACAGGGGCACCGGGCATAGATAGATTTGGGGACCCCCAATCTATGAAATTTGCTTTATTTTTCATAAAATTTTGATATAAAAAAGAATATTTCAGGAAAAACATTTAAAATTGGGGACCCTTTCAAGTCGGGGGCCCTGGGCAAAGTCCCGAGTTGCTCATATAATAATAAGGCACTGCGCTTCACGACCAAAACCACATCATACCGAAATGCTTCAACCTTTCGAAACCTGAATGCTTCAACCTTTCAAAAAGAGGTTTCCAAATGGAAGAAAATGTGCCTCATTCTATTTTCAGCGCACTTTTAAAATGTGAATATTTTTATGAAAATTTAAAATTACAGAATGTAAAATAACGGAATTTTGAAGTAAAATAAACATAAGTACATTACATCAGCGTTTCTCAACCTGTGAGGCGTGACCCCCTAGGGGCGCAGAGCGTTTGCAGGGGGGGGGGGGCGATAAAATCCAAAGAGCAAGTTGTGGTGCATGCTTTTGAAAAATCATCTTTAACTAAAAATATATCCATTTTCTTAAAATGTTCATTCAAACTTTTACAGATAATATTATTTTGTAGAAAATTCGACTAAATGTTCATTGTTAAAGATTAAAACACTGAATGTATGCTGAAAAATGTGAAGAAGGGGGCGCGCCACCGTAAGTTAGCCTTTGTTGGGGGACGTGACCTTAAAAGGTTGAGAACCGCTGCATTACATATTTTATTCTCTAAATTTGTGGATTGTCTATATTTTTGAACATTTCATTTATACAATGAAAAGTAAGAAATCGTAAGTTTAACAAATTTATAGTAAATACCAATTTATTTTTAATTGAAAGTCATAAATTAATACTTTTAAACATCGAATTAACTAAAAAGTTAGTAATATTTACTGAAATAACTCCAAAAATCTCTGTACAACGAAATTTTCTCTATAGCGAATTTTTTAACTGGAACCAAGCGAGTTCGTTATAGGGAGATTCAATTGTGTGTGTGTGTGTATATATACATATATATATATATATATATATATATATATATGAATGAATTCTTTTTCGAGTCCACACAGTGAGGAAATAAACGTTTATAAAACTGAAGTAAAATTATAGCCTACCTCTCGACATTAGTTTTTGCAATCCATGCAGATAGCGTATTTAGTGTTGGGCACCAAATCAAAATAATTTAGAATAGACGATTGTCCTGTTAAACTGTAATCTAACGATTCTTCTTCCATAATTTCGACCACACTTGGTGATACGACCTGCATTCAGCGATGGTTAGAATAAAAAAAAAAACACAGTTCTAAAACAAATGTGCCAATGAAACGACGCCTCTCATCTCATTACCAAAATAAAGATTCTAGAATGGTGTTGCGCCTGCGTGGTTTTTTTTCTGAAAAACGAAGTATCGGTTGAAAAGTATCGGTGAAAATGAATGAAAGCAACAGAAACCGATACTTTCCCGATACTTTTGGAATCGAAAGAACCGATACTGATACCTAAAAAAATAGGAGGTATCGGCGCCGATACTATCGGTCGATCCCTACTCTCGACAAAACAACAACAAGATTACTGGTGTGATATTTCTTGGCGTTTTCTAGGCTCAAGGACTGGACCAACAAAATGGACGAAATCAATAAGAAGCCATTTCGGTCATGCGTCGGGAGAAAATATGCACTTAAAAATTATTTTATGCATTTTTTCTTAACATCATTAATTCGTAATTTGATTTCACAAGTGATTTTCTGTGAGAAAGGAAGTTGATTTGTTTATTCTCGTATCAATGGTGTTTGGAGAGGGCATCTGCTCAGTGTCCGCTCTTCTCCCTCCTGACCTGAGGAGAGAGTTAAAACCGTTCGCTGTAGTTTCAGGTCGTTAAATAGCTCATAAGAGAAACAATCTGTCATTCAGAATAGTCATAACAATAAATTATTTCCTACTGTAAATGGCACTTTACAGTGTTTTATAAATACTGTAAGTAATTAATAAACGCTACTGGGTTATTGTTTATTTTTTCAGATTTTCAAAAAACATTCATCCAAACTTAAGGCTGGCTGCTCGGAAAGTTCAAAACAAGGGCAATTCCGGAAGTCTGGGGTAACCCCACCCATCACTCCTCCCCGTCGATATTAAAAAGAATAGGAAAAAATTGATTCATTGACAGGGTGTGCAGCAGTCGGGAAATGTATCTGAATATTTCGCACGGCGGGAAAGTCTGGAAATACTACTTGAAAATATCGAATTTCTGGTCAGCATCGGGGTCAAATTGATGACAGCTCTGCTATAGGACAATTTAAGGCAGAGATAGGGGTGGGAACTGTCAATACAAAATTTACGTCTATTTTGTGGCAGCTTTAAAAAAATGAAATCGTTGACTGTACGGGCACGCACCCCTGGGATGTTCATTTTTACTGTACTATGCGCTCAGCAAATGCCCAATGGACAGTGCGAAAATGCATGGTGGGGAGAGCCGATGAGACTATTTTGAATTCATCGATCGGGAAATTAAAAATTTGTGCTAGAGGGTCAAATTCATGTATTTTAATTAAACATATTCGGAACTTAATTTCTAAAATTAATATGAATAGAAACAGTCATGAAGGCTATTGAAATTTTAAACTTAATATAAAAATTCACTGAAAAAACAATGAAGTGCAAGAACTGAGGTCCCATGCAAATTAAGCCCAGAATGTATTCCTTTTTCAATGAAAACTTCTCTCATAATAGAGCTATTGTTTGAGAATTGTGGCTATTTACTACTTATGGTTTTCAACTTCCCGAGAGGATTTTTTTTTTTTTTTTTTTTTCTCTGATAGTTTGATTCATTTTCGTCCCCTCTCATTATATATATTCTCTTTGTTTTTGATTACGCATCTTTTGCATTTTCAGGTTGCTTACATAGCAATTTAAAATGCTAATTCTAATTGGAATCACTTTTGATTGATTTAATTCTATTAAAAACAACTTTTATATCAGCCATCTTTTGGATAATATAGTAATAATATCCATACACATTATTAAGTTAATTATTTTATCATATATCAGATAGTTCTATGTATTTAAATTGTGTACATTTATGTAGCTTATATATCTTAATTATTAATTCTATAGTGTATTCGATATCAATAACATCAGAGTGAAATGATTCGTGATAACTGACACAAATTTAAAAACTAAATGAATTTATTGTGTCATGCATTGTGTATTTTCTTCGTAATATAAATTTTATTCAGATTTCATTCACTTTAAAAATCTGATTAAAAATTTCAAAATTTATTTAATCATTTGCTTAAAAACTTACTATTAAGAAAACACATTTTCGAACATAAAAGTATGTTTATAAAAGCTACCCTTATGTGTTTGTAGACAATTACAAAAGTTGACCTTTTTCTGCGATATGATATGCCCTTGCCCTTGGTCTGTAATGTGCACCCTGCCCTTTTTCATTTCTAGAGTGATCCCTGGATATAGTGAATGAAATTTGCCAGTCCCCAGAGGTTCACTATAACCGGAGTCAACTGTACTTATAAAATATTCAAAAATATCCATTTTTTATATACAAATTGTGTACGATCTATATGTTTTTTTGAAAAAAGTGCAGATTTTTCTAGCTAGGTAGGTGCTGTAATTTTTGATTATTTATTTAAAAAACTGTACTTAATTTGGATAGCTATATAATTATTGTGAAATAAAATTAATTTGATAATGTAGAGAGTGTTAATGATTATATATATTGTATCATAATATTCCTTTCTTTTATAATCTTAGGAATGTAATCATTGCTTGTGGAACAGATATTAAAGTTTTTGTAATCAAGAGTGGGGAATGCATTCATACAATGAAGTATCATTCAAAACCTATCATAGGACTTCAACAAAATAAAAAAAA
>JAWZYV010002080.1:0-42980 GCA_038373885.1 Cheiracanthium punctorium
TCCCGTAGTAATTGCCTTCACAACGGGCTTTGACTTCTAATTTACAAATACTTACGTCCGTCCTGGAGTTTTCCAACTAAATTAGGAATCTCGTCTGAACAGGGGGGGAGGGGAGGGGATTCTGAATACTGGGAGCTCTTGAAAACTGCTGACGACCGAAAGGAAGGACTTTCTAAACCACGGATTTCATGTGCATGCATACAGCATGTACACGGTGGTCTTAAGTGGTACGCTGGATTCGAACCCACAACCTTCCGTTCAGGAGCTCAGCGAATTAATCACTGGACTAGTACGGCAGTTTAGAGAGTGAATGGTAAAATTTCAAGCTATGTGCGCTATGAAGACTAGGTATTTTAATATGCCAATGATTATAACCACAAATAACGTCATATAAAATGCTCCTAACAACAGTACTGTTATGGTCTGTTTTATACAAAGTTACTTTTATATGCTTCTTTTTACTACTAGCATTTTTAGAGGTTCTTTTTTAAACATTAAATAAAGAGGAGAGGAGGATATTACGTAACACAATTTACATTTTTAATAATAACTTTACTGATTTTTTAATCAAATCCCCAAAAATCATCACGAGTACATACTATAAATAATTGTTAGGAGCTGTAACTTGAAAAAAAATTATTGTTGATATAAATAATTAAAAATTATTTTTAAAAATGAATTTTTTACAAATGGAACAGTCGGGTACTATGGAAGAGGTTGTTTAAACAACGAAAAATTAATTAGACTTAATAAAACAAACAGTATTACCCAGTTTTCCATTATAACAGAACACGGCATCTTGGAAAATGAACTTTTAAACTGGTGCACAAAACATTGTTGAATAAAATACGAAAACATACCAAACTACAATTCTTTTAGTGTAAATTATGCGTAACATCAATATCCAAGGCACTACTGTACTAGTAGATTAAAATCTTTGAAAACTTACCCACAAAATTTCTTTAAATTCATAGAATGAATTTTCTGTAGCGAGTGGTGTGACAGCAACAAGCGGTCAATTCTCACTGCAGTGAATCATGGGAGTATGTCAAGAGTAGCTTATGATATTCCTACGATAGTACGGTATTCCCACAATAGCACAGAACAGAGCCAAATCCCTGTTTTTCCATCTTTCCCATAACATCTTTCTCTCCTTTACTTATTAAATAATACACAATGAACATTTATTTTAGTCTACAGTTAGATTAAGTCAAACCAAGAATTTCAAAATAGTTCTAAGAATATTTTGTTAGTACTTTGCAACAAACCACAGTAATATTTTCTCATATTCCGAACAGAATAATTAATAACAAAAAATTTCACTTTCTTAGTATCAATAATTAGAATAAATATCCTGCTAATTTAGAAGAGCATTTTTAATCATTTTAAAAGTTGAATGTCTTGAAAATTACCTCTTTTGAAAAGAAAATTAATATTATTGAATTACAAGAGGTGCTTTATCACTTAATTACCTTTAAAAGGAGCTAGACCATTTAATGTCATTGTGAGAATTCAGTTAATTGTTCTCTAAGTACTTTCAGAAGATATAAATTTAAAAATGTCTCTATTTACAGCCATTTATAAAAGCGCCGAAAAATACTGTTCTTGTTACTTTGCATTTGAATGTAAATATGTAATTGAATGTGGGAATAACAGTAAAAGTATTTTTAATTCCCTTTAAAGTCAAAAAATAATTTAGAAAATAAATGATTAAACGCTGAAAAGGTTTTAATTTATAACTGCAAAAATTGTATTTATACATTTTTGGTATGGATAATGATGAATAATCAAGTAGCATTTAAAAAAAACTTATTTGTAATTTATTAACTATTTAGGTAATTGACGTGCTAGTAATTGATGTGCAGTCAAAAAGAAAGGCATAGTTTTAATAAGGTATTTATTTCATATTTTATATAGTAGCATCTATCTCAAGGGATGATTTACAAATTAAAAATGGATACAAGTTTTGAAAATCCAACGACTGTTCTAACTTTTAATTTGACATTTGAAGTTATCATGTCCAAAAAACTCAAAATTCAAATGCTCACTCATTTTTATGGATATAACGTATGAGTAACAAAATACAGAAAAATGACCTCTCTAATGTTAAAGAGAATTTTCTAAACTTCAAGCTACCATTCACGAAATATTAAATGTATTTCATCATAATTTAGTTAAAAATATAGTTTATAAAATCCTAAATGTAAATATAAAAACATTTTTAGATATAATTTTACAATATTATTTATGAAATTTTATTTTCATTAGAACCAGCCTACTTTAAACTAACAAAAATAATTTTGGTTCCATTTTCTCCAATAGTTTTGAAAATACCAACTAATATAGTAGAAAAAGCGATACAAGCGAGCCTTAAGGGACTGCATGCTAGATTCTATCACAATATACGTTATTGTTTCATTCAGGTTTCTTTGCGGAAGTAAATATTATTATTACACTCACCATTTGAAAAATTACCCCAATTTTTACAGTAGAGCAATGAAATTTAATATTGGGCAAATTGAAATTAGAGAAAAAAATTGAGAAAATAAACTTAGCGATTTGTATTGAAAATAATAAATTTCGTAGAAAATAGTCATGGCTTCTCAAAAATCTAAATTCACATAGAAAAATAGAAGAAAAATACATCATAAACATGGCACAATATAGCTAGCTTCTATGAAAATTAGAACTTAAGTTATCGCCTGGCTTCTGATTTCTTTTTTTTCATCGTACATTAAAAATCTATTATAGCAGTACAAATGGGTAAACAGGAAAAATGCTAAACTATTGAGGAAAATCTATAGTAATACATTTTCAGCACATAAAGCTTCCATTAAAAATTTCAAAATCAATGTTTGTTTTAATTCTAACATCATTCTAACAATATGTATAACACTAAATGGAATATTAAATGCAACTTTTTGATTACAGTATTTAATTACTACTGCCATTTTAAGAATAAATAACAGAAATTGAATTCATTGTGCCTCAAATTAAAAAAAAATAATAATTCCTGTATCCATTTTCGTAATTAACGGAAAGTAAATCTGCTTGGGATTTAAAATAAATTTCTTGTTAGTTTAGTACCAGTATATTTCAACTAGATGAAGAAAACCTTTCACAATTACATTTTTAAGAGACTGAAACTTCGAAATCTGAATCCAGCTTTACGAAAATAAACAAACAAAATCTCTATTTCGAGAAAAGCTTTACTGACGAAAATACCGTAGATTTCCTCACTTTCAAATTCCTGCCACGTAGAACTTGCGTAAAAAATAAGAGAGAGAGAGAAAAAAATCTTTCAAAATAATAAACCTAAAAATCTTGCAGTATTTCAAACTAAAAAGCTTTCCCCAGAAAACATATTAAGAAGATTACGATTATTTGTCATAACCGAAGTAAAAATCTTTAAGTTTTCGAAGAGGAAATCTAGCTCATTTTCTTTTCAAGTTTCATACAGCACGAATATCTCTGTATAAAGTTAAAAAAGTTATCGTAAACACATTTACACGTTGTTTCTCATTTCAAATTTAATAACGTAATTTGTGACAGCTCTTGTATTTAGACTTTTTAATCTTTCGTGCTTCTTGTAAAAATTTGTAAAGTTGTTTTCCGTCCTCAATAAAAACATTGAATTACGTTAGATACTGGAATGATGATACCCATTTCTTACTCTGGTGCTTATTCGGTCTTTGAGGATGGATACATTTCTGTTTTGTATCAGAACGAGTTAGGGTGTTAAACGAGTTAAGTTGTACATAGCCTCCACAGTGCAGTACAGTGTGCGATATTATTTATTCAAATATTTTAGAATTTGAAATAGTTGAACTATTAAGTCAAAGCCGATAAGCTGCTTTATATTTATTTGCATCCCTCGCTGGTCAGTGCCATAAAAATAGGGAGGCATGGCAGGGCGAATGCCCTGGGGCCCGAACCTTTAAGGGCTTCAAAACCCTTATGGATTCTTTTAACTATAAAAAGTATATTTAGAAAATGTTTTAATGTTTTTTTTTTACATTTAACTTAAGATACTTTCTCTCTCTCTTTTCGCCTGAAGTTATTTTATGTTTGTGAAATGTCTGAGCCTCTGTATGGGAAGTTGAACCTTCTGTTTTCTACGATATATGTGTGATTTTCAAAATTGGGAGCCATTTGGAAATTTAAGAAGCAAAAATAATTTTCAAAAAATAAGTAGTTTTTTTCCCATAATATAAAACATAGGATAATTCCGGGAGAGATGGACCATGTGTTTCCTTCGTTCTCTAGAAGCCATATTTATAATATATTTTATTTTTCACAGTATATACATATAGTGTATGATATTTCTTACAAAAATCCTAACGCAGACGATCCTATATGTAAAGATGTAAAGGAATTTATTTTATGATTTTTAAAAATATTTAATATGTGGTCCATCTCACCCGGGCTACTCCGGTTGAGATGGACCATATCAATAGGAAAGATGGACCAGCATAAAATAATGAAATAGTTGTACATGCATTAAACACATGCTCCCTGACTCTACATTGCGGATTTTACGTCGACCTTTTAGGTTATTTGAAAGCCTACATGTTTCCCGAGATTACATCATCAAAGCCAGATAGATCACATATAAAATAAAACTTTTAATTGTATACAGTATGAAAAAATTATTTGACTCAACATCAGCAACAATGTTAATTAGCTGAAAAAGTATTATGTTTTTTATACAGCAAATAGTAGCACGCCTTACAAAATCTCTTTAATTTTTTCACTGAGATAGTCACGCCATGTATGGAGAGGTGCATTAACTAAATATTTGGCTGGCCCATCTCACCCAGTGGTTCATCTATCTCGGAATTACCCTACCTTATTTATGAACATTATTTGCATATTATTTGTGCATTTTTTCTTTTATTTATTTATTTATTTATTTATTGCATTTTCCATTGTCAGACTTGGTGAAATTTGTCATGTCTGTTACCGGACATTTTATTTCAAATTTAAACACTTATTTTTTTCACAAAACAATGAAAAGTGATATATTACATAAGTATAAAGTTCTATTGTCCATATAATATAGTCTTTTCCATTCAAAAATATTTTTAACTTTTTTGTAAGTTTTTGTTTGACATGTCTGCTACCAAATTTGTAAGTTTTTGTCAAGTTTTTGTAAGTAATGTCTGTTACTTACTATAGTAACAGACATGGTCGGTAACAGAAATGACATTTCAAAGGACAAAAATTCAAGAGTCTAAATAATTGCACAAGAACAGAAGAGAGACCTTAATTTAGACTAAAAAACTACTAATCTACATTAATAAATTGAATTAACAAATAAATTAATATATTTTATACAAGTAATTGAGGTCAAAGACATGACATGCAATAAAAACACTTATCATAAATGGGCTTTTGCTTTTTCAGTGAATTGCCGAAAACTCAAGTTGTCTGCTTATATTTCTTTCTTGACCACATAAATAGGTGTTGCTAATTCTCAAATTACAATTTTGTTGTTTAAAAAGTTGAAAATAATGTACGGTAACAGATATGACATCAATGTCCGGACAGCTTGTCTTAAATACTTAAAAATCCTCTTTAAAATGTAATTTAAACTCTATTTCAGTGTTTAGTGTTAACCCATTTATGCCTAGCGTCCCTTTTTTGGGACGGCATTTTCGCTAGTAGTCGAAAACGTTATTTATTTTTCCTAGCCTTTATTCGTGAGTATTGAGCCTGAACTCTACAAAATATTTAACATGACCAAGTAGCATGTTGATATTTCTATTTTTATGCATAATGATTTTAAAAGAAATCATCCCTTGTTCAAGAAGTTGACATCAGAAATTTATCTATTATTTCTGTTATCAGTAAAAATCGAAGAAAGTCGCAAAAATATCCAGGCACAAATGGGTTAAAGCACGTCAGGGCAGAAATTCTAGTACTGGGCAGTAACGTTTTATGTTCTGTGATTCGGAGAGCTATATTTCAGTATCTTCTCTACTCATTTCTATTTAAAAGACATTTATTAAATAGTATGTTTTTAAATCTACTGTTTCCCTACTGGAAACTGTCTGATAAAAACCATGATAAAAAGAAAAACTATTTAAATTTTCTTTTAAATTGTAAAAAAAAAAATGTTTTACACGGGGACAACAAATGGCACCATAATTTGAAAATGGCCCATATAACTAAATTTTAGAAATTTAGCATATTTTTTCATTTTAAGAATAAAATAAATGCAAATATAAACCATATGAATTCTCACGCATATATGTATATCTATACACACGGGTACATCCATGTATACATACGTAATTTTAACAACCAACTTAGGAGGGATTCGCTCTTTCCTCTGAGTCTCGCCAACTCAAGTTACATCCCTGCTTGAGCAAACAACCATACAACATGAGCACGTTTCAGAGAAATATTAACGACATCAATGAATTAAACAAGAAAGTGATAAACTCTAAGAATTAAAAAAGTTAAAATTCGAGAGAAAATGCATTTTAGCTAGGTGGAAATTGCGACGCGATCACATTAGAACTGGTCACACGAGCACTTTCTGATAGTATAATTGATTGAAGATGCACTTTAGTATTTAGACTTGATGCAGATAATTATTCCGATTAAAAATTCCGGAGTTAGGATAATCAAAATGTTTTAAAGAGCCCGAGGTATGTTTTGATCGAGCATTAATGAAGTTTCAATAAGAATCGCTTTAAAAGGTTTTGTAGTTTACAAAGATGTTTGTCGTGAAATATTTACCAGAATTGTTATGTTGTAACAATCGTAAAATGACGTCAAAGCATCGTCATCCTTTTTAGTTACAATCCACCCAACTAACTAAATGGCGCGAGCTCGCGATTTTCATTTATCCAGTAATTCGCCTAATTTTGGTGTTCTAAAGTTTTAGTGAAAGATGTTTGCAAGAAAATATTGTAAGAGGATTTTGTAATGGTTGTAACGAATAAAATGATGTTTACAGCTAGCTAAAAGTGGCGCCCAACGTAAAAAATGGCACAGATAAGTGAGTGACGTTTTACTTTAAATTCAGGAAATATGGCGTATTTGGGTAAGGCGCGGAAGGAGGATCTAATCCTGCTTGCCCAAGAGATTGGGGAGGAAGAAGTTAGTACAGACTTAAAGATTATAGATCTTAGAAATTTAATTATGAAGTCTAAGAATTATGAGGAAGTGTTTGTAAAAGATGTCCTATCAAATATAATTGAAGTTCGGAAATTAAAAGAACAAGAAATAATTAATGACAAGAATCTCGAAATAGAAAGGCTTAGGTCCCAACTCGAAGCTCATAGGTTAGGCTTGCCAACCGAAATTAATAGAGCTAGTGTAGAAATGAATCAGTCTATCTTGGAAGTACAAAAACTTTTACCAGTTTTCTGTCCAAAGGAAGATGATATGGGTTTATTTTTGAATTTGTTTGAAAGGCAGTTAAACTTCTTTAATGTGCCTGATTCTAAATGGGTTGCTTATTTGATCGGTGTGCTACCAGCCGATATCGCCAAACTTATTGCTAGGGAGCCAAATGAGAAGACTCAGAATTATAAATACGTTAAAAACTTGTTATTACAAAGGTTTAAGCTTACGGCAGATAAATTCAGACAGTTATTCTGTCAGCATAACAAATCGGCTGACGGTACTTGGCGAGATTTCTATTTTGAATTAAGGACATACCTTGAAGGTCGTATTTCAGAACTGGGTATCAGTGATTTCGAAAGCCTTAAAGACTTAATAATTTCCGACCAAATAAAAAGAAAAACCCCATCAGAAATGAGAGATCATTTTATGGATGAATGGGCAGACTGGAATTCTCCTAGTGAATTAGCTGAAAAGCTTGATGCTTATGTAAATATTCGAAATAATTTAGGAAAAGACTCTGTCTATTTTAGAAAGAAATTTAATGGTTATAAAACTAGTTCTCCAAAACGAGACTATCAGTCTAAATGGTCTGAAAGAACACAACTAAAATCAGTCTCAGAGGATAGAAATCCTTTAACATGTTACGGTTGTGGTAACCCTGGATACATAAAGGCAAAATGTCCAAATTGTTCAAAAAACAGAGAAGAACAAACTAGATTTAATTCTGTACATATGTACACTTGTTTGGGTTCACCCCCTCCAACTGTTTTGTTAGACATATCCATTTTTGAAGCAACTGGAACTGTTTGCGCGGATACTGGTGCTAGCCGTTCCATTGGTGGAGAATCCTTATATAAATTTCTGATGGACCATATGTGATATTGACTCAAAGATCGCCTACTACATTTGAAATTGCTAGCCTGGATAATCCACATGAACCGCTTGCAACATATCATTCATCAGCATTAAAATTGTGTCATAATTCGGACGCTACACCAGTGGCTCCGATAAGAAAACGAGGTAGACCACCGAAAAAGCCTCCTGGTTCTTCGTCGGGACGTCGTCAGAACCAGAGGGGGAGGATGTAACAATCGTAAAATGACGTCAAAGCATCGTCATCCTTTTTAGTTACAATCCACCCAACTAACTAAATGGCGCGAGCTCGCGATTTTTATTTATCCAGTAATTCGCCTAATTTTGGTGTTCTAAAGTTTTAGTGAAAGATTTTTGCAAAAAATATTGTAAGAGGATTTTTGTAATGATTGTAACGAATAAAATGATGTTTACAGCTAGCTAAAATGTGTATTATCTTTAAAGGAGTTCTGTGCAATTAAATGACTTTAACGATGTTTCATAAATTGTTTTGACTCATTAAAGTTATGGATATATGACTTCTTACACGCTTTTAGAGTTTCTGTAAGAAGAATGGCTAAATCACAAGAAAAATTTTATTAGCAATACTAAACTGTGAGGCAAACAATTGATGAATAAATGGAGTTAGCATAGCTATTTTTAAACCTGTAAATTCCTTATTGATTGTATCACCATATATACTATCTAACAATACATTGAAAATTTTTAATAATTCAAATTTTATTTGAATGAAACATCAACATATTTTCTCTTTACGTTATAAAAGTTTTTGTATTTTACAATTAGTAGATGGAGGACCGTTGCGGAGGCAATTACAAAGGGAGCTAGATCTATTTTAAGCTATATTATTTTTGACGTATGCATGGTTATATGAGGCATATGTGGTGAATGACGACATTATGTATCGCAAATCGTACTCAGTATTACATTATACGAATTAACATCAACGTAGAATGTTTCGTCAAAATTACTCTTTAAGATTGAATCGCTTATGAAAATAAATAAGTATAATCAATTAATTAAAATAAAAAATAAAATGCCCAATTATACCTGTCAATTCATATATCTATGATTCAGGTAAAAAAAACATAAGAGACTATTTCCAGTTTATAGAATTCGTGGAATTTATTTCGTTCGTGACGTATTTTTCACATCAAAGCCTTTCAGCCTGATTGGGTTTCTAATGCACTTTTAAATAACTTTTTCATCAAAATGATGTCGATATCACATATGATATGCAATTTGAATTCTTGAAATAAAAGAACGGGATTTCACTTTGCAGTGCATACGACATGTTGTTCGTGGATCAATTTTCAGATTTTTAAAGTAGCGCATTCCCCTTGTATTTTTCAACGTATTCGTTAAAATTTGCAAATTTTAGACTAAATTAAAAAGAGTCCGCTTATTTGAAGGATCAGATATTAAAATATCTGATCCTTCAAATAATAATGAGTTGATAATCAATGAGTTTTTGTACAAATCTTAAATAATAGCAAATAAGATGTTTAAAAATATGCTTATCCTTCATTTCTTAAGTAACGCAATGCCTACTTGAGATTTTTTTGAGAGGGGGGGAGGGGTGGAAAGGGGAATTTATTTTATGATAGTTTTAAATATTATGTAGAAGAAATGTGTCAAAAAATTATACTTTTATTATAGATTTATTTTATTACATATTTTTTTAATTCATTTTATTTTATATAGATATAAGTTTCTGTAAATCGACATTTGCCGATATACTGAAAAAAATCTCTTATTTCAAGGATGACTTTTCATTTTTAGTCTCGAAATATTGATTTTTGATTAAAACGAGGTTTTTTTTTATTATGATATGCTTCGAGTAAATATTATTTCTTTGAAATAACATTAAAGTATAATAATTTGGATTCTAATTAAATTTTAGTTTGTGTTTGAAAAATCGGTAATAAATAAAGAAAGAAAATTAAACAGTGCTTTGAAAATTATTGGTGCGGAAAAATCTCATTAATATCATAAACTGAATCCCCTTTGAAACATTTACGCTCTGCAACACTTTTTCATTATATTTAACAATTTGCTATCAGAAATCAACAAAATCATTCTATAAATTATAGAAGTACAAGTTCAAGTTCATACATTTAATATGAGTTCACAAAACATTTTTTCTCCATTAATTCAGCAAACATTTCAGTTTAATTTTCTACTCAATTTACTCCTGCTATGTATGACACTTAACTGAAATCGTAATTTCTTTTTTGCAGCATCACTGAGAAAATTACTTCCAGACTTAATTTTAGAAAAATGCACGCCGCTGCTATATTTGAAAATCTCGTAAATTTTTAAATTTGCGCATGCAGCTGTCAGTTTAATTGCGTTTGAAGAAATTTTCTCGCTTCTCAGGTTTCTGTGCTTATTTTAATGGTGCGAATGATTTCATTTTGCGGTTGCTAGCTAAATATTTGACGATGCATTGCATTTCAAGCAAATCATTTCTAATAAAAGGTTGAGTAAGAGCTGCTACCTACCGCATTAAAATTCTTTTTGAGTGACTGAATATTTCTTTTGAAGTAATAGAAAGTTTAGCTTGCAAAGCTGAATCTTTTGTAATAATTTTCTATTCCACATGTTTAATTGAACATTTTATTGGACTATAAACGTTTGTTGTATAAATAAAAGGGTAAGAAGTGAAATTTTTGTTTTAATATATGTATATGAATTTAAAGTTTACGTTTAAAAAAAGAAAATCGGTTTATTAGGTCGCACTCAATCCTTACGCTGTATCCTGTATGTCTCATGTTTTAAAAGTTTATAAGTAATGCATCATTTTCTTCTAATATTTTACAGTAATAACTTAGTTTTAGATTTCATTTTAAAATAAGTCTAAATTTTACATTAAAAAAGTAAATAAAAATAAATAGATCATTTTATATTTTACTGAATGAATATTCGATTGAGATTTTATGTTCTGCGTTTCATGTTTTAAAGTTTCTCAACGGTGAAATGCATTGAAATAATTAAATCTCTGTAAAATAGCATGCATAAAAAATGTACTTATAGTCAGTATGCGCATTTCAAATGACGATAATTAATTTTTGTGCATGTTATTTTACAAAATTTTGATTATTTAAGCTTTTAAACACCAGTTTTCTGTTGAGTGTTCTTTTGTGAGTGAAGTGAATTATTACCTTCATATACTTTATGGTAATAACTTAGTTAAGGTTTAGATTAAATACAGGGAACAAAGTCTGTTTATTATTTTTTTGCTTCAATTTAATTCTACATTCAAATGCTTCCCTCAAAAATCTAGTAAAGTTCTAAATTTGCCCATGAAACAAAAGTCATTACAAAAATGCTGAAAATTTTCTTATCCAAACAACACATGAAAAATTCAGACTGATGAGACTTGTTTTGTTTTGTTTGCACGAGTGTTTTAAAGAAGCAAATGAATGAAAAAAATGGAAATAACTCGTGAAGGTTTCCGTTGGATGATTTTTTATGATTTTAAGAAATAACACACTTGACAAGAATGCTTAGTGTCACTTCGTGAAACTTTTGGTAATAAAGCATCATCAAAAAAACTGTTTACAATTGGTTTGCAGAATTCCGTCGTAATAGTGCGTCCATCAGCGATGGAAGGACGACAGAAATCGGTAGTGATTCCAAACAACATCGATGCTATGCGCAAGATTATTGAAGAAAATCGGTATGTCACATATTGTGAGATAAAAGCATCCCTTAGCATATCACAGACTGCAACACATTCGATTTTGCACGAACATCTAGTTGTTAAAAAGATTTGTTCTAGATGGATTCCGCACAATTTAGACAGAAGCGCAAAAAAAGGCTCGTGCCCATTTGTGTAAGGAAATGCTAAAAAAAATCCAATTGGGAACTGCAAAATCAGTATAAAAATAATCGTGACAATTTTTTTACGGGAAATAACGTGCTAAAAAGTAAAGGATTCTAGTGGAGCTATGTCACCCGCAACCATTTTTTTTAGAAATCCAATCTATTCTTCGTGACTGGCAACACTCAAAACGTCAGAGTTTGGTTTTCCCAGGGAACACAGCGCCTTAAAGGGTTAAAAAGCAATTTTTTAAAGGAACAAAATGTTTATTTAATATTTCAGTCATTTATAATAACAAACACATCTATCATTTAATTAATTTAAAGTCCTCATTTAATTGCTAATTTATTATTTTATTATTTATAAATAATTCTACATTGTTTTTATTTTAAGTGTTTTATTTCAGCGCGCTTAGAGAAAACATCTTATATGGCCGCATTAATTCTTTGTCTGCCTTCGATTGTAATGGTCCCGGAAAGAAAATACACATCCATTTACTCTGTAACAGGAGTACCGCATCATTTGAGAAACCCTTTGGAGTGGGGCCTGTCTTTTGGTGGCAGTCATTACCTCGTGTGGATTAAGAGACTTCACTTGACATAAAGGTAAGAGGAGAGAAAACATAAAAAAAGGATCTTGTTTTAGTTCGGATTGCAAGCAACGAAAGAAGTCAATAGTGTGGTAGAAGTTGGACTTCATGTTACTTTCTTTCTTTGATTTTGAACATTTATCTGAGTGCAACATAATGGGGTAATGCATGTGGTATATCTCCCTTCTAATATTTATTGCACAGAAAAAAGTTGTTTGCTGGAATCCAGAAAGAATTTGTTGACCGGTAAATTATTGTGGACGTACCATAGAGCACTCTCACACGCACTCTAGAAGCTGTATCTATTTACCTATCAATTTATCTTTCTCCTTCACGCACACATGCCCTTTTTATTTATGTACATATAATGTAGATATACACTTATACGTGGATGTAAACTTTATTTCTTCTATAAAATAAAGGTTCATCTCAAAAAAAGGGTGAACACTCTTCATATAATCATACTGTTACGAACTTTTGGGGTAATCTGTTGTTCAGGAATAAAAATTTAGGCTAAATTTTGTATTCTGTTGAATGAACGCTATGCATAATTAAATTTTTCATTTTGTTGCATGAAAATCGGTTAACTAGAACGCGAGATCGGGAGTGTATGGTTTCCCTTTGTTTAACATAGGGTTTAGAAATTTCTCGCCAGATATTGACGATATCGCTTAGCTGACTTCAGTTTTAAGGAATTATTTTTGGCATCAAATTTCGCGGTATTTGCTAAAAACTTGTCAAGCTTGGCGACATGTGGCGTGATTTTATGAATGGGAGCTGTAATGTTTGTTTTCCTGCATAGGCATTACGCAATTGAACTATCAAATAACTGGATACTTCTGAAAGTACTACAGAAGAAATTCCGTGGAATGTTCTCGAAGCTTGTGCAAAAAGTATGAAAAGACAGCTCCTCGCCTCACAAGTTCAGTTCAGTTAGTTGCAAGTCTTCCTCGCTGTGAATACGTCAGATGTGAGCCTAAGTGACTTGCCTCTTCGTATTACGCCATCACAAGCAACGATTGCCAGCTTGTTTTGAAAAGCCTCTTTTTAAAGGCTGTTTGTGAATTATTCATCTTGTATGCTGAGAAGTAGATGAGAGCTCTTTTCGAGAATTTTCACTCTGTTTTTTAGACTGTGGAAGGATTTTATTGTACGCAAAATACAGAATCTGAGAAAGAGTCTGTGTTCATCTGACTGTTGAAAAGAGAGCTATTGCTAGTTAATTTGTGTGAATAGAGTGTATTGAAGACTTCGTCGAATTTCTTAAACCAATAAAATCTCTGTTTCTTCCTGACAAGTGGGCTTCAATTCAGAAATTTGTGGATATTAATGTCTGGTTACTGCTTAATGCCATGTATTCTCTCAGATGGCATATTTCCAATTCTTTTCAATAGAATGAAATTAATACACACATACACACACAAAACTTGTGTGCATAGTTTTCTAATTTTATATATATTACACTATCTTGCGTGGAGATACAGTTAACCATGTGGTATGATATAATTTAAAATTAATTATGATATATACTATTGTGGTTTTTTTTTTTCGGTGATAAGTGTTTTTGAAGAGGGTTAGAGTGGGTTGATTAATGGTTGTAAATTAGGAGTGGTTATGGATTTTGGGTGAGGGTTTTTAATTTTATGTTTTATTTGTGTTTATATGTGGGTAAAGGTAGGTGAGTTGTGGGATGTTTGTTGGGATAGTTGAAATAGATTGTGATAGTGTTAGATATTAGTTTGTGATTTTTGAGAGAGCGTGCAGGTGGCACAGCTGTTATAATAGCAGTGGAGGGAGGATTGTGTTTGGTTGGAGTTAGTAAATATTTGTGCGCGGTGGTGCGTAGTGTTTGTAAGGGTTTAGGGTTATAGGTGGATAGGGGTATTTGGAATTTATTGTGAAGGTTGTTGGTGATTTTCTGGGTAAAGTGAGAGTAGAGAGTGGTAGTTTAGAATGGTTGGATTGTGGTATGAGGGGTTGGGGGAGTTGTTATGTTTTTGTTTGAGGGAGGGTATTAGGAGGGTTATTTAGGTGTGAGTGTTTTTGATGTTGGAGTAATAGGTTTTTAATAAGAAAAGGGTATCTTTTTTTTGGTGGGTGTTGTTGAGTGTTTGAGAGGTTTTTTTTGTTAGGTTTAGGTAGGGTAGTTTTGGATGAAATTTATTTAAGTGGATTTTGGGTTGTTTTATATGTGTTGGGTGGGGGGGGGGGGGGTGTATGAAAGGTTTGGGATTTTAGGGGATGGTGAAAGGGGGTGTAGGGGTTTTGGGGTTTGGATGGTTGTGACAATACTTGATAGTTGGGATGATTATGGGGATTGGAGTATTTTTGGGTGATTGTTTTGGTTTGTGGGGGTTTATAGTGGTGGATAGTGGGGAAGTAGGTTAGTTGGGTGTTATTAATTGGGGGTTTTTGGTAGTGGTTGGTTGATAGGGGAGATTTGGGTGGTGTTATAGTATTGTGTAGTAGGGGAGGTAGAAAATGATTTGGGTGTATGATGGAGGTGAGTTAGTGGGGGAAGTGGAGAGGATGATTTATAGAAATATAAAAGTATGGTTGTATGGAAGGGTTTGTGTAGTTGAGTTTTTGTTATATAGAGTTTTTTTTTTTGTGTTGTTGTGGTGTTGTTTAGATTATGAGCGAGAGTATGATGTGTGGTGGTATGTGTGGGGGGTAGTGGATTATGTGGGTGTCGTGGGGGTTGGGGGGATTTTTTTTTTTGAGTGTGGTTGGTATGGTTTTTTTTTTGAGGGATTTGGGGGGGGGAGGTGTTGGAAAGTTGTTGATTAAGTGGTTTTTTGTAATGAGAAGATTGGGGGAGTGAAAGAGATGTAGAAAAGGTCGTAGAGGCGTGCGGGAAGGGGGGAGTTAGAGGGGTTTTTGAGAATTTGGTAGTGTTTGGGGGATGATAGGTTTTTTTTTTGTGAGATGAGGATAGGGGATTGAGGGAGAGTTGTGAGGAAGATTGATGGGGGTGATGGTAGGATGGAGATGGTTTTTTGTGGGAGGTGGAGGGGGGAATTTGAGTGAATATTTGGATTTTGGTATATATGAAGATTTATTTTATTGAGTTATTATTTAGTAATAAAGTGTTTAATTTTTATGTTCGTATTTTTATTAGCTAAATTTTAAACGTTGAATTGGTTTGGTTGAGAGAGTCCCCTGTTAGTCTTCATAACAAAAACTTTGGGAGCTAAAATGAATTCTACGCTTTCGCGAGACAAAATTTTATTCCTTTTGTTAATAAAAAATCACTCTTACTGCTGAAATTTTACATTTGCAGAACAAGAATTCTAATATATTAGTATCTTTGTTTCACAAAGAAAAATTATCATAGTCGCTGAGAGACAGAGAGCGTGAAGAGTGTAGAGAGAGACGTTCAATACTAACCACGAAAAGCAAATGTTAATAATGGAAATATCAGATTGAAATTCATACTACCAGAGCGCGATACGATCGTGCAAGAAAAACCATTGCCCAGATGTTAAGAGTTCATAAATTATAAATGAATGATAAAAAGAAAAAACATATTGATCAGGAAATGTTTCTCGCAAAAAAAGAAATCACAAAACACTGATTAGAAAAACTGGGAATGAAGAGAGGTGGTGAGTGGATGAGTATTTTACAAAGACACATGAATCGTAAAAGACTCGTCCTCAAAAATATAATCTATGAAATAAATTGTTGATTTGTGGGAATGTTTTCAAAGTTTAATCCACATCTCGACGTATTAAAAAAGGAAGGTGTCTGTGTGTGTGTGCGTGTGCTACACACGGCAGCGTCACTACTTCGGACAAACGCTACACCTAGAAACACGCAAATTTGTTGGTACTCGGGAAGATGTAATAAGATTGTTGGCACCTCGAAGCGATGTTATTCAACATCCGATCTAGAATTTTCACTTTATTTTATGTTTAAGCGATTTTTGGCATTTGAGTTCTCTCCTGAGCGTAAGCGAGCGCGCGAGCGACGACGGAAATTAACGCTCGAGCAAAACGGCATTAAATTCATCGGATAGAGCAAAGGAAATTTTCTTTTAAAAACAGTTTGATTCTGAATACGTAACATGATTTACCGATTTTTAGGAATTTTTTTACTAAGCATCTGCTTCGCGATTGTTTTTCGTAAAATAATATTAAAAACTATCGCATCTTGAATTCTATCCGTCATAACTTTTAGATATTTTGACAAATCGTGAAACATTCTTTTCTCCCTCTTTTAAAATAAAAACGAAAAAATTATGTAAATTAGATGATTTTTTACGAATTTTAATGCAGCCTAATGTTTAGAATTTAATAGCATCAACGCGATCTTACGCCATTCATTACATTGCGATCACGGCACGAGAATTTATGTTCGGTGTTGCCACAGAAAGGATAGAAAAAAGGTTTTTTTCAACCAATCGAGTTTTTAAATGGGATATCAGAATTTCAATTCGCAAGTGAGGATCTATGACGTCAATGCTTTAAGATACGTAAAAATTACTCCATAATTTTAACTCATTTATTCCAGCTCTATTTTCAACACAGGGAGACGATATTTTGATTAAAATTTACTGTAGAAATAAACTAAGAAATTCACGATTATTATTATTAGAAGTGGTATTTTAATCCGGTGCTTATTTAAAAATTGAAATGTTTTTCACGACGCTGAAAAATGTTCATTTTAAAAGTTACAAAGTTCGTTTCAAAGCGCGATATATTAAATTTTTTCTATTTACTATTTTTATTTTTGGCATTTAATTTAGCGCAGGCGTTGCCTAACATACGCATGCAGGTTGCGAGTATAATTTTATTTTAACGTTGAATTACGTTCCTCCATAAAGGTTACATAACGCAAAGTTTTTAATGATACCGTTTGAAAACAATTATGCGAAATATCGAAATTAACTCCCTCAACCTACGGGGTATCCTTTACGGCAGTCAAACAGTGACGTCATAAATAAAAAAATGCGTGAAATTTGTAAACTCTGCAACTCTAACGCCCTGTCACAATTAAAGTGGGAATAAGTAGCTCCTCGAGATTACACAGTTTGATGTTTTTCAGGAGACAGGACTATGGAGGATATAAAAGATATCGATATATTAGATACATGGATAAGTTAAAACGGCACCCCTTGGATATTTTCTCCCCACAGTAAGATGAAATGGTTTGCGGCGCTAAATACGCCCATCTTATAAAACTATGTATAAATTAAATATATATGTGAGAGTTTCCTTAATGGCAACCATTATGTGAAATGATTATTATTTATGCTAATGCGTAAATTGCAAAGAATCGCCACAGAATCAAAAGATCCCATTGAGGCCGAAATAATCTAAGCTGTTTCTTTAAAGGGAGCCTTGAAGAAGGAGAAGCGAATATAGATAAGTATTAATGTACGTAATAGGTAGTATTATTAGATTTGTAAAGATAATATGAATAAATCGCAATGTACCACGTTAATAAATATTTCATGAAATTAAAAGTGTCCTGTTTCAACGGTTGTCTTACAACCAACTAAACGAAAAGTAATTCTAATTTGCGTTAATATATCCCGCAGTAATTTAACAGAGGAGTACTTGAACTTTGTTTAAAAAATGAAATTCTGTTTTGTCACATGCCGATATGATTTTAGTAGTAAAATATTCCCTTCTTCCGTATGAAGAAAGGGTGCGCAGCTATTTTAAAAACATGTCTTGAAAATAGCATAAATGAATTCAGAAGACATAAAAACGTGTCAAGACACCAAAATCTCGAAGTCGAATTTTTTCATGATTACAATACTTTCTTTATATGGTATATGTTCGGTGAAAGAGATAAATGGTGCTCCATTTCATGTAGTGTCTTAGGTATTATAATGCTACAACTTGAGCCTAAAAAACAGTATGATGTAGAAATAAGACCAGGTGCGTAGCCAGAAATTTTTTCGGGGAGGGGATATGAGCCTGGAAATTTTTTCGAGGGTATATGAACTTACATATGCATAAATAGACGGAATTTCATCACTAATCCAAAAATTTCGGGGGAGGGGGATATATCCCGATATCCCCCCCTCTGGCTACGCCCCTGAATAAGACATTTTGAAAGCCAGGAGTGCTCTACAAACCATTAAGCTTTCCACTTTTTGATAGTGAATGACACTGACGTAGTTTTTGAGTCATTATACTGCAATGATCAGGTTAGTACTCATGACACAAACTTTACATTAAGAGTCAAATAATTGTGCTCTTTTTTTTTTTTTTAATTCCACATCACGAATAATTTCGAATTACACATGTAAGGAAAATTTTCGTTTCCTACCGTGCGAAGAACGGGCACGCAGCTAGTATGTAAATAAGTTATTCTTATTACTTGTGACATGTTCCTTGCACATGCGAAATATTAATAATATTATAACTTATTAGTAATAACGCAGACTTCCTTCAAGAGGAGATTGGGGAAGGGGAATAGGTATATATATATTTATGTAAAAAATGAAATATGTATATATGGACCTTATGTTGAAAATCATTCGGCAAGGGGCATTGAGCCCCCAACCCCCTAACTCCCCGTTGCGTGCGCCATTGAATCTCATTCTTCCAGACTCATTACAAGGAACGAGTGCGGAACTTCTGCAGTAGCATTTTGTTTATAAAAGTGTGACAATAATGACCACTTTATTAATGAATCAGCCATCAACATTTTGTAAAACGAATAAATTCAGTAAATTCAAATTGTATAATTTTTCATTGTAGGGGAAAAAAAAATCTTGAATTTAAATTGTGAAAGCCTATTGTGTTTTCATTATTTGTGCGTTCCTAGACATCCAGGGCGTAGCCAAGAGAAATGAAATACGCCATCAGACCCTGTAGCGATACATTTAGATCAGCTGTTCAATTTGGAAAAAAAAAAAAAAAAAAAAAAAAAAAAAAAGAAGAAGAAGAAATCTTGCAATTAACGCTAATCCTCTCTCTCTCCTATTAAGTAAACATGAATCTCTTTATTATTTCAATAGTGTACATTCGAGAATAGGAATGGGACGTTCCGTGTCTTTAAGTCAGTTCAGTGACAGGTGTGTTTTCTTAAAAAGTCAAGTAGTTAGAAATAACGAAGTTGTGTAAAAAAACAAACAAAAAAACATTCTGTTAAAAATGTGTTTGTAAAGTGAAGGCGTTGGTTTTTCCAATGCAGGAGCCCAAAATGTATGAAACGTTATTAATACTGTGTTTGACTCAAGGGCGGATTAAAGGGGGGGGCGGTAGGGGGCGACCGCCCCCCCCCCGAGAAATATATGAAATCAATGTAAAAGATCCTATTTTACTTCCATAAAATTGATGTATATGTCATTCTTCTAACTAACCGCCTCCACCGACAAACCAACCGCCCCCCCCCCCGACAAACTTCCAATAATCCGCCACTGCGACTTTGAAAATGTATCAGTACAAACAACGGATACCAAGAGTAGAAAGTTTACATATGCGCTTTGTTGTACACGTTCAAGGTAAGCGGAGATGTAAGTTCCACTATAGTTACTTTTTGCTATAAGTCGCCGCTTACTATGTGAAAAATATTATGAAACAACCGATCCTGACAGTTCTTTATTCTTATATTTATTATTTACAGACCCTTTTTTGACGACAGCTGGCTGTGCCGCACAGCCAGCTGTCGTCAAAAAAGGGTCTCTAGATCTGTGGCACGCAATGCACGTTTTGATCGTCCGCCCTCTTGCTGGTAGTTAAGTCGAGCGATGGCAACGGCTGCCCTTTTTTCAGCATGGGGCAATCTATCCAGCTCTTCTCGCATTCTTCCATTTTTCAGCAGATGTCAGTGCTGTTAAAAATAATCGTGACCACTTTTTAACGGGAAATGACGTGCTCAAAAGTAAAGGATTCTCTTGGAGCTATGTCACCCGCAACAATTTTTATAGAAATCCAATCTATTCTTCGTGACTGGCCACAGTCAAAACGTCAAGAGTTTGGTGTTTCCAGAGCGGGAACACTGCGCGTTAAAGGGTTAAAGTGATGGACGGGCCAACACTCAAGCCCCATCCGGGAATCGATCGCGCACCCAAGGTGTGATAGACAGTTTCGTCCTTTCTGTAACAATGTAGTTCAAAGCAAACCATTCCAGCAAACCATTGTTAGTTCGCACATATGCAGGGGCTGACACAACAATGGAAACTTCATATAGATGCTTTAATCATATCATACTGGCCCCCGGTGGCCATGTCACGAAAACACCGGCTCCAGTTCCCCCTCACGAGTGACCGGGTTCGATTCCCGGCAAGTACGACCGGGGGATCGGACTCCGGCCGCAGCAGTCCAGGGCTTACTCCAGGGCTACGAGTTTCCTGCTGCTACAACTCGGAGGGGCGTGGACGGAGAGTGCGCCCTCTGCCAAACGCTGCTCCGTCCGGTGCGGACCGCAGCGGGAGAGTCCGGATCCGGTCAGGTTGCAGGCGGCTGGGGTCGGAGGAGTACCGGAAGTGAAGGGTTCTCTCGGGGCGGCCCGCGCCAGACCGGGGGAGACAGGGTGGAGTGATACTGGAGTGGACAGGAGGTCCGAAGATGGACGAGGTGGACGAGGTGTGTCTGCCGAAGCCAACAGAACAAGCGATCCCGGATTCAATTGGAATTGCGCCTCGGAACGTTACTGGATGGCTGGTGATGGTGAATGAACATGGCTGTAGTGTGACGTCGTTGAAGAGAAGATGTTAATAAAAAAAAATGTTAATAAAAAATGTGTTATGTGTATGTATGTTAATAATAAAATAAATGAAAAATAAACATTTTTATTTCGGTGATGTTTCAAAAACTTCCATTTTTTTCTATCTACCTATTCACGTTCATATTGTGATAATTCCTTAACCCTTTAACGCGCAGTGTTCCCGCTCTGGGAACACCAGACTCTGACGTTTTGACTGTTGCCAGTCACGAAGAATAGATTGGATTTCTATAAAAATAGTTGCGGGTGACATAGCTCCCACGAGAACCTCTACTTTTTAGCACGTCATTTCCCGTCAAAAAATGGCCACGATTCTTTTTAACAGCACTGACATCTGCTGAAAAATGGAAGAATGCGAGAACGGCTGGATAGATTGCCCAATGCTGAAAAAAGGGCAGCCGTTGCCATCGCTCGACTTAACGACCAGCAAGATGGCGGACGATCGAAACGTTCATCGCGTGCCACAGATCTAGAGACCCTTTTTTGAAGCCGCTGGCTGTGCCGTACAGCCAGCTGCGTCAAAAAAAGGGTCTCTAGATCTGTGGCACGCTAGATTAAAGAGCTGAAAAAGCGTAATAACATCTACACCGTTTATACGATCCGCTTGAAATTTTTCATAATAATGTATAAAAATATAAAAAAAATAATCTTTGTTAACTTTAAAAATCTGAGAACCCACCGGTTCCCTCATTTCTAAGGGATTTTTTGCTATTTTCAGTTCTCTTTTATTTTCGAGACTCAAAAAAGTGAATCATTTGCGTGACAAAATGAGCCGTTGCAATCGATAGGACGTCCTATTCATCACGGTCATCAGGTTTTGAAAGGAAACTGTGATTCCAATTCCTTTAAAATAGTTTTCGCAGATTACGTAGTTTAATTTTTTTCACACAAATAAATCGTCTGCATGGATATAAGAATGGCTGTGTACACAAAACGAAATCTTTCGAATGGCAAGTTTCCGTTCGTTTTCAGAAGAGCGTAAAATTCAGTTTGTGTATGTCATAAAAATTGGATATGAACTTATTTAGTTTAGGTGGACGAAGATGAACTGTAGTTGATTGTAGACATATTTTTGTCGAATGTTTGTTCTAGCACCCGTTGTAATTGCCTACACAACGGGCTTCGACTTCAGTATAATAGAACCTGGCTTTAACAATAGAACATGTCATTCCTTCTTGTAATATCTTTTACCTTGTAATAGCCTTAATATTACCAGTTCAAACAGCCACTACTTGAGGAAAAAGTTATACTTACGGTACTGACAAGCGTTCCCTCTATAATCATTAGAGCACGCACAAAAATTGACTGACTGACAGGTGCCGCCATTTTCACACGGAGGATTGCATATAGCTGAAAGAAGGGAAAACGAAATAACTCAGTAATTCTGGTAAATGTTGCACTACGAAATACGTTTAAGCAACGTAGATTCGGTGTTTGAAATCAATTAGTGAAAAGAAATTTCAAGCTACGTTAATTACGTTATTCTGGGCAAAGAAGTTTTCCTAAGCATTAAATCTAACGAAAAATTATTCCTAGTGCATTCCTAGTAATATTTGCCAATTCCTCGTCAAATATAGAAGGCATCACAATGCTAGATTAAGATTTGGGAACGGCCTCACCATGGCACAGTGGTTATATCACTGGAAATGGTAGACGGGCGATGTGTGAAGGTCCCGGGTTTGGGTCCCATCGCGCGCTCGTCGGCCTAACCGTTCGGAGTTTTCCGTGGTTTTCTCCGAAACTTAGCGTAGATACGGGTTAGGACCCCTTAGAAAGACCCCCCACGGAGGGCACCCCACCCTTCGGCCTAGAGCCCATGCGTAGCTAATCGGCCGTAATCCCACAAACAAACAAATAAGATTTGGGAACTTATTTTTTACGCCAAGCTTGACGAAAGTTAATCAAAACTGGCCAACCTGGCGACTTTTAATGTAATACTGCTAGTGCATTATTACATTAAAAGCTGCCGTTATCAATCTAATCTAGATTTGGGGTTGGTGCAAAATGCTGTAAAATGCAGGTGTCTAGCCCCCATTAATCCACGGAAAACAGACAGAAAAACGGACAAAATACATACAAATTACTAAGTAAATTTTCTAACGAATTAATAACCTCCTCTGTTTTGATATCTGTAAAAAAAAAAAAACTCACCAAAATTTGTCAAACTCAAATAACTGTATACGTACGTTCGCAAGGAGGAAAATCAGCTGCCGGAAACCAAACTCCATCCGCATACATGCAGAAAAACGTTTTCTCTTTCATCCCATCGATGAATTCATAATCGTAATCGCAAGTTCCTACACATTTTCTGAAATAGAATGCGTACAGTTAGCTAAGTGATGACATCTTTCAGCTTGAGAAAAGAGCAAGGAAAACAACGCATGGTGGATTGTAATACACTTTCCTATGCGATTTTATTTGCGTGGTGATACTGAAAAAGAAAGGTAAATCATGCCAACGCATCGATTATAAAACATTTTTTAATAGGATTATCTTTTTTTTAAAGCTTAAATTGGTGATATTGTGAGCTCATTAAAGCCCAAGTGGTGTTACTTCATTTTTTTTTTGTTGTTGTTTTGTTTTATTGGGTTAGGGTCAGAAATGTTCCACAAAGATCAATCTGTTAAGAGCACAAATGGTGTAAGTTGAAACTCTCTTAGGAAGCCTGCAGTTAGCAGCGCTAGCTGCTCTGTAATACTGAATTTACTATGATAGCCTAATAAAACCTTAAAAATCTCAAAAGTAGAAAAAAATGTGAGTTAACCATAAAGAAGCTCCATGTATCGATAAGTGACGAGATTTCGGGCATAACTACAAAAAAGCTGTATCATTGTTAATATAATTTTGAGAGATCCTGTAAAAGAATTTAAAATTTTATTCCCATCTTTTAAATGAAGAGTAAGCTGTCATAAAGTCTGTATATTTATCGTATTGTACTTGAAATGGGGGAATGTAGCTAAGCTGCTGTAGATTTATAAAGGGCTGTTAAAATTTATGAAAATAACAGTGAATTAATTTTTAAATTTCGAATTAATTTTTAATGGGACTCTATATTCAATGGATTATAGAATTGCCAATCACACGCAGATATTTACTTGCGCCGAATTCATTTTTCGCACCTGTTTGTACATTAAAAAAATCTGGAGTGACTCCACTCGACTTTCCGAACACTTACAATTAAGATCATTACCAAGCATTTAAATAAATTTTAATCGATGAATAATTCAAACATATATACCAAATTGAAGTTCAATCGAAAACGCTGTTTAAACGCTAGCGCACTTTCATGAATTTCTCCCCATAGGCTATAATGTAAAAGAAATCTTTGTCGTAGCCCTGAAGAAAAACTATAAGTCCTATACACATCAAAATCAATACCGGTCTTGCGATGATGGTTTATAACATAATACCCAATTTGAGCTCTATCAAATGTACCGTTTAAACGCTAGCGCACTTTCAAGAATTTCCTCCCATAGGCCATAATGTAAAAGAAAACTTTGTCGTAGCCCTGTAGAAAAACTATAAGTCCTATACACACCAAAATCAATACAGGTCTTGCGACGGTGGTTTATAACATTTGAGCTCAATTCGATTGAGCCAAATTTGAGCTCAATCGAATTTCCCGTTCAGGAGCTATCGTGTTTACTCACATACACACACATACATACATACATACATCTCGTAAAAATAGCATAAATGAATTCAGATGACCTCAAAACGTGCCAATACACCAAAATCTCGAAGTTTTTCATGATTACAATACTTTCCTTCCATGGTACATGTTCGGAAAGTAAAAAGAGCTTGTTTGTCCCTCAAAATTGAACTTTTTTTTAACATAGAAAGGCTATTTTCTGGCGGTGATCACACTGGGTTCACAGGTAGTAGGTCACAGTAGGTATAGACAGGTTTTAATAAATATGACTGCGAGAAAGCAGACTATTTATCTTACATTTCAGTCCTAGAAACAGTACAGGATACTTTTCCGGGTCTTGGAGGAGCAATGGTCCCGCAAAGATTCGGATCTGTGAAAGAACGTATAAAAGAACTGCATATTTAAAAGCACAAATGGCGTTACAAAGTTACAGAATCACTGTCTCACATTTATAAAATGGGAAAACAGGAGGGAAATTATACCTATTATTTGTCGCTTGCGAACTTTCTTTTTCCTTAAGTTCCTTAAATTCTTCACGCGGCATGTCTTGAACCAGCCGATTTCGCTGCGGATCGGATTGTCGAACACGCAGGAGCAGTTGTCGCCCGATTTGGACTCGCACCTAGTTTGAAAACAGGGATGAGACTTGGCGAGAAAGCAATGGGACTAAAATCATACACGAGCAAAATAATTTGTGTTTGTAATATACAAGGTGGTGGTTGTAATTGAACTTCTCATATAAGTAGATTTTAATAGCTGAAGCGAGTGAACGGATTACATCCAAGTTTGGTATATAAGCCATGCATGTGATGTGCTCAAGAAATTTCGAAAAAATAGTTCAAAAAATGTCCACTAAGCGGCGCTTTTCAAGTAAAAACAGCAAATTTAATAATAGAAACGACTAATTGGAACTGTACAAACAATTTTAAATATAAGTCAATAGTTTTAGCGCATTTATTAACTAATTTGGGTCATTTTCTGAGCTGATTTCATCATGTAAAGTACCCCCTAGTGGACAATTTTTGAACTAGACATACAAAAATTTCCTTGATCGCATCTCATGCAGAGTGTATATGCCAAATTTGGTGGCAATCAGCCCATCCGTTTCAGCTGCAGAGAGCAGTTTACAGGGGAAGTTAAATTATAATCACCCTGCATGCTCAAAAAATGTTTTAGGTCATAATATAAAACATCAGAACGATCGACACTATAAAAATATTACACAGTTAATTAATAATTCAGTTATTTTTTATACAGTAAGTATAAATAGGAAAGGAAATGGAATATTAAATTAGTATTAAAAGCTTAGTTACCAAACCTTAAAGCATCACCAAGAGCATCGGAAAATAAAAATGAACGTTAAAATTTATTTACCACCTGTGCATCAGAGATGCAACAGTCATTCAACAGAAGTGTGAGAATAATAATAATACACTCATGTCCATAAATTAAGGATAATGAAGTTCAGGCAAAAGAAAGAGAAAGAAGCAAAACAAATTTGACTTATTTGTAAAGTCTATTTATTAAACAAAAAGTAAAGAGCAAAAAAGATGCTATATGTTTGACATAATTAATAAAAATTGCAAGTTTTACTCCCTTGACCAAATTTAAAAAAAGAACCTATTTACAAAAAACAGTATAACATGGTTAGTAGGATGGTTAATACGGAGTATGTCTCCCGGACGATGCAATACAGGCCTGACAACGCCTAGGCATGCTGAGTATCAAATGATCAATCTGATCTTGGGGAATATTACACCACTCATCAAGCAATGCACTCCGAAGTTTCGGTAGACAGGTGGGAGGAGATTGACGGGCTGCAATTCGTCGGCCAAGCTTATCCCACACATGCTCTATTGGATTCAAGTCCGGTGAGTATGCTGGCCAATGCATACGGGTGATATCCTCCGATTGAAGGCATTCGTCTACAATGTTTGCACGGTGAGGACGGGCGTTGTCATCCATAAACAAAAATTCAGCACCCATGGCGCCCCGAAACAAACGTACATGTTCTTCCAGAATGACATCCCGATAGATGTGGCCTGTCATCGTTACACTCTGAACATGCAGGTCAGTTCTGGAACCAAGAATAATTCCTCCCCAAACGAGCCATCCTGCACCAGCGTAACGGTGTCTTTCAATGGTGTTCTCTTGGTGGTAACGGGTACCTGGCGCTCTCCAGATGAATGTCCGGCGAGAATCAGACTCCAAACTAAACCTGGACTCGTCGGAAAACATCACACAAGACCACTGTTGCGGTGTCCACAATGCATGCTCTCTACTCCAGGTTAATCGCAGGCGACAGTGAGTTGCTGTAAGTGGAACACATCTGACAGGCCTACGAGCATATAGACCAATGTGCCCTAAGCGTCTGTACACGGTCTGCCTTGAAACTGTCGTACCGGTAGCTGAAGAGAGCTGACGAGACAGGTCTGATGCTGTACTCCGTCTGTTTCTTTTGGCAGTAACTGCCAAATAGCGGTCCTCATTCGGCGTTGTAACTCGGGGTCGACCTGTGCTGTAACGTCTACTCACATTGCCATCATCTTGGAATCGTTGCCAAAGCCTGGAGATGACACTCTGGGCGATTCCAAGTTCCTCGGATACTTCCAGCTGGCTACGTCCACATTCCAGTCGTCCGATAATTCTGCCACGTAAAACATCATCCAAATGCCTCCTTTGTGCCATAACTATGCGGTTTTTGCACTGAAAGGCTTTCACAGCGCTTGTGAACAATTTTACTTCTTTGCCACCATTCCTTATATACCCCTCTCTTACACTCTCCTCATAGTGACGTACCATCCACGCCATCTGGTGGTTTCCTGTAATTTGCATATTCTTCTTCAAGATGTGTGTGATCATTCCACAGGTGAAATTTTTATTTTAGAGATCAATTTCTGTGTGATTCTGAATTATCCTTAATTTATGGACATGAGTGTAGTATATTTAATAGCCTTTTCATGCACCCATGCTCCATGATCTTGCAACCGTAGAGGGAGTGGGAAATTTTATAGTTACAGTAATACAAAGATGGATTAATTTTTTATTATTGTTATTTGAAACTTTCCTTAATTGTTGCCCAAAATGACAAAAAGCTGAAAAATATCTAAAAATCCACCCGTTCTCTCATTTTTAAGGAATTTCTTGCTATTTTCAGTTCCATTTTATTTCCGAGACTAAAAAAAGTTTATCATTTGCGTAACAAAATTAGGAGTATCGAGTGACAATTACGTTTATTGACGTCACGATTATCTAGCTTTGAAGGAAAAATTGTGATTCATTCATTTAAAATAGTTTTCTATATTACGCAGTTCTTTTTTTCAAAAATAAAATGAAATTCGTCTGCCATGAAGCTGTGATATAAGAGGGTCTGTTTACACAAAACGAAAGCTTTCAAATGCGAAAAGTTTCCCGGTGTTTCCAGAAGAGTATGTAATTCGATTTGGGTATATAATAAAAATTGAATATGAAATTATTTACTTTAGGAGGACGAAGATGAACTACATTGAGTGTAATTTTTTTTTTTTTTTCTCGAATGTTTTTTCTAGCGCTCGTTGTAACTACCGTCACAACGGGCTTTGACTTCTAGTTGCATTATAATATCTAAATTTAATAGCGAGTTGCAAGTGCTGGAATAGTGAACAAAATGCAAAACTGAACACTCGCCAAAATATTTGATCGGCAATTCTGCGAACACCGTCTTAGCTACAATAGACAAAATTTACTAAAAAGTATTCGATCCGAACAGTTTTAAAACAAGCTAACAATGAACTACATAGGTTGTTTAGTTCAGAAAAAATTAAAATAAATATTTACCATAATCAGTGAATTTCATGTTTTTGTTTTATTTTTTTTATTAAGCTCCTCCCATTCTCCACGATCTTAAAATTCACTTTTGAATATAATGATGACTAATTTAAACTTTGTAGAACAATGATCACTAATTTAAATGATGACTCATTTAAACCTTGTAAAATTACACAAGTTACTTGTCAGTCTAGACACGTGTTTCGATCGAAAAAAATTTGATCTTCATCATTCACCGTTTGTGAATGGACAGGGACTGGACACAGTTCCCAATTTTTTATGTCAATAAACTATTGTCACTTTGTTTAATTTCGAATGTTTATTGCTGATATTATAGACCAAATTATATTAGTGTGAGCTTGGGTGCTAATAGAAAAAAAAAATTATGGGGGAGGGATTTAAAAAATTTCTAGGGGGGAAGGGGCAAATTTCACACTTGTAACAATTTCAGTTCCAATTTCGTTTTGTGATACACGTTTCTTTACCTCATAACATTACATACCAAATCTTCAGGGGCAGGAGGGGGAGGGAACAAGTGCCCTACCTTGGCCCTTTTATGGACGCCCATACTGTGAGCATTAATTTTCCGTATGAGGGCGGAACATTTCCCGCCCACAGCTCTATAAATAGTACGAGAAAAATGTGCATACTCCTGAGCGGCAAGCAATGTTTCAACATACTTCCTGTTGTGGTTTTCACTATACTTACACATAGAGTAATTCAGACTTTTCTTGAACTGTGCAATTAACTTTTTCCAGGCATGTGACACATACTTCTTCAGCCAGTGATGTGAGCATATAAGTTTCAAAGGCAGCTAAAATAAAACCAATTAAAGTAAGCATATTTAGAAAAGGGTGACTGCAGTAATAATTGCAATAACTGAGAAACAGAAATGTAAACAAAAGCAATAGTATACATAGAAATTAGATCACTGAGAAATTTAATTCAGAAATTAAAATACCCCTCTAGGCAGCGTTTTGTAGTTGCAGTAGGTGATCAGATTTCCAACCGATTCAGAATATGGACTGTGGACGAGAGAATTCAAGAAAGTTTTTTTTTTTTTTTAATACTTTAAATTATATCCACTAGGTGGTGCTTTGTATGAAAAACGGCACATTTAACAATGGAAATGATTAACAGGAAATGTAAAAACAACTTTCTTTAATACATACCCAATAGTCTTTGAATTCATTAATTAAATTGGGTCTTTTTTTTAGCTGAATTCAACGATTTTCCGTTGCAAACCGTCAGCTAGTGGACATTCTTTGAACTATATAAGCTTACAAGAACTACCTTGCTTGTACGCAACTTGTGTGCAGTCCACCTGCTAAAGCATCACTTTCAAAAACCACGCCCCCCTCCATCCCCCAAAACATTTGTTATCATCATTGGAAAACATGTTAATTTATATATTTGAAATTATACAATAAGAAACAAGTTAATACGTGTAAACAACCTTCCGTAAACGTAAAATGGATAAACAAATTGGTTAGTAACTCTTAAATTATTTTTATTAACAATTTTCGGAACGCGTTTTTCAACGCATCTCTATGCGTTCTTCAATCTTTTTGGGGGATAAGAGGGCGTGGCACAGGCTTCACTCTCCTAGCACTGCGTAGTGCAACATTGGCAACTCCATTAGTTAAACCTCCTTGCTAGATAAAGATAGCTTGATAACTGAAAATTTGATTCCATTACTAAGCCTATAATTCCTTTAATCCAGGCTCAGTTTTTTCTTAATTTTTCTTAACGTAATCTTTTATCCTACCTTAGTTTGAAAATTTTTTTAATTCACATTTCCCACTTATCTCTAACACCTAAAGATTTAAACCATTTTACCACCTTTTTGGGGACACCCTGTACATATATCTTTTTCAAAAGCAACTATATTTTCTCCTGTAAAGT
Organism: Cheiracanthium punctorium; assembly: GCA_038373885.1. Taxonomy (NCBI): domain Eukaryota; kingdom Metazoa; phylum Arthropoda; class Arachnida; order Araneae; family Cheiracanthiidae; genus Cheiracanthium; species Cheiracanthium punctorium. Next base: position 30,697 of record JAWZYV010002080.1, read on the forward strand.
AAATCTAAAATTCGCTCATCAAAAGTAAACGAATATGTATCACACATTGTGTTTGAAACATTAAATAAGGCTGTAGCACATTGAAAGATACGTTTTAACCCTTTAACGCGCAGTGTTCCCGCTCTGGGAACATCAAACTCTGACGTTTAGACTGTTGCCAGTGACGAAGTATAGATTTCATTTCTATAAAAATAGTTGCGGGTGACATAGCTCCACGAGAATCCTTTACAATTTAGCACGTCATTTCCCGTGAAAAAAATTGTCACGATTATTTTTAATAGCACTGACATCTGCTGAAAAATGGAAGAATGCGAGAACAGCTGGATAGATTGCCCAATGCTGAAAAAAGGGCAGCCGTTGCCATCGCTCGACTTAACTACCAGCAAAATGGCGGACGATCGAAACGTTCATCACGGGCCACAGATCTAGAGACCCTTTTTTGACGACAGCTGGCTGTGCGCGCGCACAGCCAGCTGCCCTTTTTTCAGCATTGGGAAAGGGTTCCGCCTCAAAGGGTTAAAATAATTTAATTCTACTCCCCTCTTCTTGAAGTTCACGCGAAAGGGGGTCGATGTCTTGTTTAGATTTCAGATAACCCCCGGCACTCAGCATTTAGAAGTGGAATGATGTTTATGTGTATCTCTCATGACTGTCTACAATAAAGTGCGCGATTAAAGTTATAATGGTCTCTGATTAATTACGCGCGAGTCTGCTATTTCTACTTCCTTGTACGTAGTATAAGGAAGTAATGTGATCGCGAAAAATTTCGGGAGCAAGCATTCGACGAAAAAACAGATTCTGACTGCCTCTAAATATTTTTTTTTCTAATGGGGAGGCACTGGCCACAAGCTTTTGCCATAACTACCCGAAGGTGGGGCCATTTTATTATGGGGGCACCCAGTGGGCGGCCACGTTACCCCCTATGAAGGGACGGACACATAGACAACCACGCCCAGTCGGGGATCGAACCCCAGCCGCCGGGAGTTGAACCCGAAACCGGAGTACGGTGCTTTACCCCCCATACAACTCGGTCGGCACTATCTTTAAATATCATTTTAAGAATTTTTGGCGATGCATTTTATCGTACGCTAGCATTCACGTTCATACAAATGCGTGTGCAACCCATTTTGACCGACAGAGAGTCCATTTTGACCAGTTTTTCCATGCCGTCTGTACGTACGTACGTATGTAACTCTCACTATCTCAAAAACTATTGGTCGTAGAATGTTGAAACTTTGTATTTAGAATATGTTGTAGCATCTAGTTGTGCACCTCCCGTTTTGGTTCCAATCGACTGGATAGTTTATATACAGGGCCGCCCAAAATATTTTAAATGCATTACGCTCTATAGGCAGAAATTCATTAAAGCGTATTTTAAAGATATTAGGCTATTTGAAAAGACTCAGAAGGAACATATGTTGTTAAGGGTTATAAAATAATTTTCTCCCTCGGAAATAGTGTCTTTATCATTTATAGTTCTGCTACAAGAACACTCAAAAGATTTCCAACACGTTATGGTCAATGGCAGCTTTAGAGACACTCACGCATTTCTACCCGAACAAGAACGATACCGTACTGCCCTATAATTAGGTAATGGTCCGACCACGGTTTCATTCTTAAGTACTGGACCATTTCATTATTAAGTAATGGAAGTCAATGCTCGTTTTGTGGAGCCAATTACAACGGGCACTAGAAAAAACATTCGACAAAAATATGCCTACACTCTATATATTTAATCTTTATCCACTTAAAATAAATAATTTCATATTCAATTTTTATTATATACCGAAATCGGAATTGCATTTTCTTCTAAAACGTGTAAAAACTTTTTGCTTTCGAAAGATTTCGTTTCGCGAGGAACATCCCCTCTTTTATCAATGTTTCACGTAGAGGAAATAATTTTATTTGTGAAAAAAAAAGCTAAACTGGATAATCAAGAAAAACTAATTTAAAGTAATTGGAATCGCAACTTTCCCTTCAAAGCCTGATCAACGTGACTTCAATATGACGGGAACTTATTTTGTCAAGCAAATGATTCAATTTTTTTACTCTAGGAAATAAAAGAAAGCTGAAAAAAATAGCTTAAAAATTAAGGAACGTGTGGTTTTTCAGTTTTTTAAAGCAGAGCAGATTGTTTTCTGTATTTTTATACAAAATTATGTAAAATTTCAAGTGGATCGTATAAACGGTGTAGATTTTATTACGTTTTTAATCTGTTTGGATTAATGACGGTGAAAGTTTCATCCTCGAGAGGTTTAACCAGAATTGTTAAAAAGTCAGGAATCAGCGTAACTATGTGTTAGGATTACCATTTCCTACATAAAGTATTGAAGGCGAAGTCCGTTAAGCTACGAGGGAGGCAATACCGTTCGCTGATTGGCTCTCTTCTTCAGTAGCAAATCAAGAGGACGATACTTACCCCTCACACCCTGCACTTCTTTTTGCGCCTTTTTACTTTGGCGAAAAATCTTGTGCTGCGAGCCAATAGTCTGTGTTTGCTCAGAGAGAAATCTCGTAATGTCTCATTCGCGTAAAGCAGATCGCGTTGTAGCACGACGCGATAAAATAAATTAGTAGTAATAACTTAATAAATTAGTAGTAGTAAATAAATAAAATAAATTAGTAGTAGTAGTACGCGATAAAATAAATTAATAGTAAAAAATAAATTATTCTTTTAAACCAAAAACTACATCGACAGCATTTTAAAGTAAATAAAAATATGCTTAATAATTCTGCTGAGCCGAGTTGACAGCAAGGAAATTAAAGAAATGAGTAGAAAAAAAGAAGAAAAAAGTCATGTCAACATTTCTCTAAAATATTTTTTCCCCCTATGAGCTGGCGCTGAACACAATCCTTTACTAAGGCCTGAACTACTGGTCATTTTATTATGGGGGCACCCTATAGGCGGCCATTGTTTTGCTACCCCCTATGAAGGGACGGACAATTTACACGAAGCCCAATCCGGTAATCGAACTCAGGGCCAAGACGCAATAATTCTTAAGCCACTACACCCCCCGGGCGGCTTTCCCTCAAAAAACAATGATCTTTCCGATTAATATCACTTAGAACAGCGGTTCTCAACCTTTTAATGTCGCCCCCCCCCAACAAAGGCTAACTTACGGTGGCGCCCTCCCCCCTCACATTTTTCAGCATACATTCAGTTTTTAATCTTTAACAATGAAAATTTAGTCGAATTTTCTTCAAAATAATGTTATCAGTAAAGTTTGAATGAACATTTTAAGCGAAAGTGGATATATTTTTGAGTGAAAATGAGAACATATAAGATGATTTTTTAAAAACATGCATCACTACTTGCTCTTTAGTTTTTCTCGCGACCCCCTGCTTTCTCCACACAGGTTGAGAAATGCTGAGTTACAACTATTTTCTCCTCGAAAATATAAATTTCCTTCCATTTACCATCACTTTCACTCATTCAATGTGATCCTGCTATTACACATTACGCCACATATGAACAGCCTCCTGCCCACCACGGTTTCTGATCCGGCCCTCAGAACATATCAAAGCACGGTATAAAACCCATATAAACCATTCAAAATCCTTTATAAATCTCAAACATACGGCCCGCGATTTCACGAGACGCTGGGCAGGCCGGATTAAAGTGCTCTCTGGCGATTTGGCGTGCAGTCAGACTCCTCTTTGGCAAGAGTCGTTTCTCCAGTTGTTATACACTGCACGGTAGGGGTTGCCGCCCGCACCGCTAGTTGTTCCGCGAAAAACAGGTGCCACATTCTTTTTCTGTTGCAGTATATTTTCATATTTCATGCATTTCAATAATCCGTTTCTGTCACTGCTATGGAATAGAAGTAAGGTGTTAGAGGGGGAGGGGGGTGGGTTTTTAAAAAGTACATATTTATTTATGCAATAACAATAATGGAAAATTGGGAAATTCAACGTTTGAGCATGAAATTTTATCTCGCAGCTATTTACAGTTTTCTTGTTATATTTTTATTTTTTCTTAATGTTTTACTTATTTCCCTTGTCTTGCCTTTGCCATTGGAAAAAAAAAATACAAAATGTCATTGACAATGCAAGAAATTTCCAGATTTCATCGTTCATTTTTTTTTTTTTTTCCCTGTCTTTATACATAGACAATGTTTCGACTGAATTACAGTAAGTTGTATTTAAAACAAATAAGAAATCTTTTGCGGTTTAAAACAAAGTCAACAGTAAAAAAATTATCTAGAATTTGCTTTCTCATTTAATTTTAAGTTTTTAGCTATTTACCTTATTAATTTTTCACTGAAACAAAATGGTCCAAAGAAAGTCTTAAAAAATCGTTCTTGAATACGAATTAGTTTTTTCTTTCATTGAATTAGTAGTTTGTGCTTGATTAAAAGAATTTAGCATTTTATAAATATAGATTATATGTAAATGAACTTTACACAAAGTTTAACATTTACTTTCTTGCCGTTACAAAGACGAGCGGTTATTATTCTTTGTTGTTACACACATTATTGCTAGCCCATATTAATCTTTCAGTATCCTACAAGAATCAGTAATGCAATTTTCGTCCTTGCTTCAATCTGCATCCATGGGAACATATAGGTTTAAACCCGAAGAGTTTATCTACATCTATAATCCATATCGATTAATTGCTAACACCGCGGACTAAACATTTAATAAAGAAGGGTTTTCTCTAATCGTATGTAAATTTCATACAAAAGCCAAATGATGATTGCTTTTTAACTGTCCACTGTTTCTTTTTTATTTCCGTAACATATTACCTTCAAATCTAAAATTTTTCATTCATATTTAAATGCATGCATTTAAATATGAATAAAAAATTTAGATTTGTAATTTTAGACTGCAATTTTAAATGCATTAAAATATATATTTAGAACAATTAATCAACAAATAAAATAAAAAAATATTAGGAAAAGAACATGGAATTTATAACTCTACTGTTTTTCGCGGATCAACTTGCGGTGCGGGCGGCAACCCCTATCGTGCAGTGTATAACAGCGGGATAAACGACTCTTGCCAAAGGAGTCTGACTGAACGCCAAATCGCCAGAGAGCACTTTAATCCGCCCTGCCCAGCGTCTCGTCGCGATTTTACTAGCATGCTGAAGTTTGGGCCGTGATTTTGCCAACATAGTGAAATATGGCCCAATCTTCACCACACCGTATCTAGATTATAATTATGTTACCAACAACAGTCGGTTCTCTTGATTATTGCAGTAATCGAACCATTGTGTTCTGCAGTCAACATGATCACTTTTGAAATTTTTTATTTAATAAAAATACTATTTTCAGTATGTGGTTGTAGAGTTTTCCTAACATTTTCTTTTAAAGAGGGGGCACTTCTTGAAATGTTACTGTTTGTGTATATTTAGCTGCACGAGCAGTAATGTATTACTTTTCCTCTGCTCGACCATGTTATTCTAAAACGATAATACTTGATTGTGTTAAAAAAACATCTTTTCGGTATTTTAATCCGAACACTATGACACTATTATGTATATGGCAATACCCGGCATATGTATGCTAAGACTTGTAAAACACAATTAAACGCATAAACTTCATACTCAAAGATTTATCAGATGTAATTTGCATGTTGTACCAACCTTTTACGTGGTTGGCGAGATATACAGGCTACGGTGCTGACCAGTGCTAGCTTAAGACTTAAAAATATGCAAGTCAGGCTGACTCACTATCAATAAAAGTAAGAGTCAAATCTTGAGAAATGCGAATCAATTAAAAAAGTTTTTAAAAAATGATTACTTTTTTTAAGGGAGCATTAAAAAAATAGCTACATGAGGAAAAAAATAAATAAAATAACCAACGCCTTTACTCCTAAATATTAGGGTCAAAGCTAGTTAAAAAATAAAACAAGGACTATTTTTATCAGCAGGTATTTGAAACTTTAAAAGAATTAAGTGACGAAGAAGTATAAATAAAGTATTTTATTTAAAAAACGTGTTTCAAATTCAAAAAGCCTAGAGGAAGAAATCAATTACTAATAAATTTTAATGAAAAATTTATAAATTTACACAAGCTGATTATTTCGTCTTCTGGATAGTCTGCTTTTGAAGTTTGATTGAAACAGTGTTTTATTTTATTTTTTTATCAATATTCTGAAATGTCTTGAAATTAAACTAATTTACAAAACACAATGTGCACATCGTTTACTTCTAATTCTAAAGTAATTTATTTTAGAGCGAGTTTACAAAGAACAAACAAAATATATTTTAGTTGTTTTAATTAATTCGCCCACGTGACTTTTCTTATATTTTCTTTTTAAGTTTAAAAAACACATGCACACAGACAAAAGGTATAAACATCCTGAAAATGAATGTTGCTAGGAAATATGGAACAGATATAGTAGTTGAAAAAAAGTATGTTACATTAATTACTTATTTTAAATTTAATCCGATTAAAAATGAACTTTTTAAGGGGTTAGGGGTAGTCAGAATTTTCAAAAAATTGATTTTTTTTTTTTTTTTTTTGCATTTTCTTAAAGTATACTATCTTAAAAATATTTCTCGTATATCTCATAATCTAGAGAGCGTGCTGCGCGCGCGAGCGAGCAGAGAGAGCGTGTGAGAGAAGATTTTGAGAGAGATAGGAGAATGGGCTCTCGCGGTCCTATTATTTCTGAGACATATTGATCGAAGTCGGTGCATAATACTCCCGTTAGCGCGAGCGCGATCGATTTATAAAGGCAGAGAGCGAACCGATTTATAGTGAGTCGTTGTGATAATAAATTTTCTTTTCAAATGTGTATGGATTTAAGCTAATTAATAAGAAGCTTTCCAACCCTAATAGTTTAATATGCCCTAAAACTATCAATACTAGTTTTTTACCATGGTTCAATTGTGCTTGCTAAGATGTTAGAAGAGAGCGAGAGAGAGAGAGATTTGTTTGTAGACTAGCTGTTGTATTTTTTTTTCACACGTATTTTTTGACGTGTACCCAAGCGAGAGCTGAGCTGAAAAACCGATATCGACGTGTAAAGTGCTCTCGCACTAAAACATCAAGAGCATTTAAGGCGACGTAGAAGCAGAGCAGGCAATATGGAGTGTGTGGAGCTCCTGAGACTATCGGTGGTATAAACTTTTTATATGAGTTGACTATATTATTATATGGTTGTTTTGTATGTTTGATTGTTAGGAGTCTCTACGATCGTGAGAATTTTTAGGGTGGGGGGGATATTTAGTTTTTTGGTGGAAGGGTTAAATAGGTATATATTTTTAAATAGTGATGGTGTTATAGGTGTAATTTTGTTTTTATTTTTTGTATAGGAAGTTTTTGTTGGTCTTTTGTTGTTTTTTATTCGTCGGTTTTTTATTAACAATTAATTGCTGTTTTTTTTTTTTCCCGAAAAGCTCAATTATTTAAATGAAAAGAATGTTTTGTTATTTTGTATATTAAAATAATAAGGTCGGATCACTAGTTTTACGTTAATTTAATATGAGGTTTTGGTCAAGTGTTGGGTTGAGATGAGCGATATCTCTCTATAGAGCGATAGAGTGCGACGCGTGCAGGTGTAAATTGTGTTATTAATTGATTCTTTAAGTACACTCTCTCAGTGTAGGAGAGGTGAGGAGTGAGTGTGATGGGTGGTTGTGTGTGTGTTAGGAGTATTTTGTTATTGGAAGGTTGTGGTTTGTTTTAGGGTTTTATTGTGTTTGTATAGTTATGAATTGTTTATTTTTGTTGTTTTTTGGAATTTTGTATAGGAATCTGGTGTAATGAATTAAAAGTATATTTGGTTATGTTGTTGTGTGTTATTTTGGTTGTGGTATGAGGGTTTTTGTGTTTGTTTTTCGGTGAGTTGGTTGTGGGGTTTGGATATAGTTTAAGTTGTTGGTGTTTGTGGATGTAATGTATGTGGGATGTATATCTATATATATCACCTACTAGTGTTGTGAAAATGGTTTGGGGTGTTTTTGTTTCTGAGGTTGTGGTTTGGTTGGGTTGTTGATATATTTGTGGGGGGGGAGGGGGTGGAGGGTATGTTGTTATTTATATGAGTGTGGGTTTTGTAGTAGGTTTGTGAGTGAGAGTGAGTGAAGATGTGAATTGGGTTTATAGTTATTGAAGATATTCGTCTTCGTAGGGCCGGAGAGAGAGAGAGGCGTGAGTGTGAGAGAGAGTAGAGAGCGAGGTTTGGTGTAGTGGTAGATAAAGGGAAATGTAATAATATTGAGGTAGAGGGTTTTTGTGAAGGTACAAGGGGGGTTAGTAAAGAAAGAAAAGTGTGGTAGGATTGTGGTGATGGTTGTGTCTCTATACTCTACTCTATAGAGTTGTGTTATAGGGGTGATTTTTATATTAAGGAAGTGTTGTAAGAGAAGTACATTTTATTATTGTGGATTATTATGGAAAGAAAGTGAGGGTTGTATTTGGGAGTTGGAGATAAGTGGTGGGTGGGATTATGTAATTTATGGGTGAGGAGTTGTATATGTGGGAGTAGGTGTTTGGGGGGGAGGGATGAATGGGGAAAATGATTTTAAGTGAGAGTGGGTGTTGTGAGTGTATTGGTTGTAGAAGTGGTTGGTTTATAGTTGGTTTTATTTGTTTGAAGGTGGTTTGTGTGTGATGGTGATGTTTTTGAGTTTTTTTTTTTTCACACTCACTCATGTTGAATTTGAAAAAGGAATTTGGTGGTGAGCGCGCGATGGAATGAAAGGTTTTTTTATGTGTGGGGGGAGGGAAGGATGGTATGTTGTTGTTTATGGTGGTGATGTCATATTGTTTGGTGGGGAGGAGAGATAGGTGAGTGTTTGTTTTTTATTATATTCTAGATATATATATATATTACTATAGGGGTGTGTGGTTTTTGTATTGATATTTATGGTTTGAGTCTCTCTGGGGGAATGGTGTTTGTATTTTGTTGGGGTTCTATATCTTAGTGAGTGTGTTTATTTGGTTTGATGTGAGGGATGTTGGTTTTGGGGGGGAATGTGTTAGTGAGGGGGTGTTTATGTTTTGAGGTGTTTGGTATAGGGAGTGGTGGGGTTTGAGGGGTTTGTGGGTGATGGGGATATGGGTGGGTTTTTTTGTTGGTAGGTTATGGTTTTGGTGGGGAAGTTTGTTTCTCTATATCTATGTTGTAGGGGATATTTTGGGTTTGGGTATTTATATTTAGTTAGGTTTTATGGGGAATTATTTATTGATTGTTTTTTTGTGGGGTATATTGGTATTATCTATCTCTCTAATTGAGGTTTGTATTGGGAATATATATATTTGTTGTAGGTTTTGGGGGTATATTGGTTTTGTGAGGGAGGGAGATTTAGTTTGGTGGGTTGTGGGGTGAGATATTGATGGGTAGTATGAGTTTGGTTGTAGTTGTGGGGAGCGGAGAAGTGTGAGGAGAGTTATAGGGTAAGGGTTGATTGTGGGTGGTGGTAGGTTTTGTTTTTTTGTGGTGGTTGTGTTTGGGGGTGGGTATGGTTGTGTGTGGGTGTTTTTGTTGGGGGGGGTGTGTTGTGTGAGTGTTTGGTATATGTTGTTGGTTTTTTTGTGGGTTTGGGGGTAAGAGGATTGGTGTTTTTTGGTGAGGGGGTTGTGAAATTTGGTTAAGGGTTGGGTAAGTATTATTATTTGGTGTTTATTGTTTTATTAGGTATGGAATTATATTTGGGTATGTTGGTAGATAATTGTTTGGGGGGAGAGATTGGAAAGATTTGTATTGTTTGAGTAGGGGAAGATGTTTTTTGAGATGGTTGTGAGGTGTAGTTGTTTGTATTGTGTAGGAGGTAGTTTTGGTTGATTTGTGTGTGGGGGATTTGGTGTTGTGGGATTGTGGTGTATGTGTTTGGGTTATATTTTTGTAATGGGGGTGTATGTTAGGTATTATTGTTTGTATGATGATGAATTAATTAGAATAATGAGTTGTATATAATTTGGTTATATGAGGATTTGGATGTAATGTTTATTAGATGGGGAGGGGGTTATCTATACACTATCTCTTAGTTAGGATTTGGGGGTGAGAGATTTCGGTTTTGGGTTGGGTGTATTTTTTGGGTTAGGGAGGGGTTTGTTGTGTGTGGTGTAAAGTTGGGTGTGAGGTATTAGGTTGGGGAAGAATGTTTTATTTGGGGGGGGGAGGTTTGTTTGATTGCGAGAGCGAGCGTCGAGTGTGATGTGTGTGGGTATTCTCATATACTATATAGAGGATGGAGGTGGGTGGGAAGGATGGGTGTAATTTAATGTTTAGTTGGGTGTTTAAGATGGTGTGTGGGTTTGTAGATTTTGTTTGGTAATTTGTGGGAATTTGTTTAAATATTTTTTTAAGAGGTTGGGGGGGTGATGGGGGGTTTGGGGGGTTTATTGTAGGGATATTTTATTGATGTGGGAATTGTATTTTTGGGGTGGTAGATATTGTATTTAGCGACATACAAAAGCGACATAAAAGTATACGACATAATTTTACATGCATTTAAATACTGTTAGTTCAAGACAGCTTTAATCTATTGTTACAATATTTCGTAAGCTGTAGAAAATGCTTCCCATGTATTTTTTACATATATTTAAATACAATTAGTTCGCAACAGCTTTAATCTATTGTTACAGTATTTCGTAAGCTGTAGAATATGCATCACATGTATTTTTCTTTAAATAGATTACACTCATAAAAATTTCAACATAGGGTTACCAGGTGAAATACGCGAAAGATGAGCGACAAAATGACAAAGTTAATTAATATCATTTTAATATGGCAATAAGGAAGCTAAAAAATTAGGAGAGTTCAGGGGGATCTCTCCCTGACGAGGCTCGAACAGCCGAGTTTATATATATATATATATATATATATATATATATATATATATGGAGGAAGTTTTTCTCATAAAAAAAAATAATAATATGTTTAAAAACAATTTGGATGTGTATATGCATGCATATATATATCTGGAATGATTAAAAAACCCCAAACAAAAAAAAAAAAAAAAAAAAAAAAAACCGGGGTTCCTATATTGTGATTATTCTGTCCTAAACATTATTTTTTATTTTTTTCTTATTTACTAGATTAATCTTTTGTCATACAATAACTTAGTATACATACTTTGTCAATAATAATAATCATTATATTTTTTAAACAATATGTTATATTTAATTTTGCTATACTATTTGTTTTATCCAATCATTTTAATTTATTATTATTAAATATATATTTATTATATTAATATACCTGGATATTCTTAAAATTTAATAATATTACCTTTTAGTATTTGGCAACTCCTATACTTTCTTCTTTCCACTTTTACACTTTTATTTAGTGGTAACAAGATTTTTCAATTTTTACAATTCTTAGCATTGGCAACACATATCAAATGCTCAAATGAAATTTCCATGTGCTCTAGGTCTGGTATGTAAAATTATAATTCCTATTTCTAATTTTTGTTATCTTTTTGATTTTTTCTTTCCTTTATATAGTAGGGTAGGGCCCAGATGTGTGGGGTTAATATCTCTTCTGATATGCCACACAACCGAAACCCTACTATTTGGTTTGCTGTAAATTATAATCCACTGCTTGTGGCCCCTGACGATGGTGACAGTGGTTATAATTTCCGTTCCATTATATTATCACAATAATTCTTGCACTTTATTTGGCTTCAAAATCTGGTTTCTAATTCTTGCTAATAGCTGTTATATTTTTATGCGAGATATGTCTTATTTGTAGTATGTTTTGTGTTTTACTTGTTATATATATATATATATATATTCTTTTTCTAATGTATTTTATTGTTACATTAATTTTTATACAAGCACTGTTTTGCCTATTTTTATCTTAGCATATGCCATATGTGACATACATCGAACCCAAATGTATGGCGTGTTCTCCTCATCATTGAACTTAACGGTGTACATCAAAAAAAGCATCTGATTTCGGTAAATAAGTACAGATAAACTAATTATGTCAGGCACTTCAAAATTCTGAGACTGTCTCTTTACAAGCTGAACTACAAACTGAAATAAACGATTTACCTGTATGAGTTACAAAACTTTTAGAAAAAAAAATTAAAATCGAAAATTTATCAAAACGTGCCACTCTTGGAAAAATTTTGCAATGAAGTTCAATGATTAAAACTTTTTTCTGGAAGTTACACAAAAGACATAGTTTTTTCGTTTATGACAGTGTGTAATGCAGCTTATCTTGTTAATGAAGAACCATCTTGAATTTTTTCGAGACCCTGGTGCTATTACTTTATTTCGATTCGTGTAACAAGACCAAAAACCGTTTTTTTTTCTTGGAACTACAGCCTTAAATAACTGCAGCTTTTAACACTGCACAAAGCATTCCTTTAAGCTCACTCC
>JAWZYV010002081.1:0-16170 GCA_038373885.1 Cheiracanthium punctorium
CAGTTAATATTTAACAAGACAGAATAAATTTAATTTTTGTGTGGTTCAAGGCAATCTTCGGGAGTTAACTGCTAAATATGTTTTGCTTTTTTTTAAAAAATTTTTGCAGTGAACTCGCAAATAACCATAAGTCAAATTTTCTTTATCACAAAGCATTCATAAAACACCAAAACGATTTTTTTTTAATCAAAAATTTCCCCTCCTCTATGTCGAAGTCCCCTCCTTTGACCCCAGATTTTTAATTTCATTTCTCTTAAAAAAACCTTTGGGTACAAACTAAAATTTAAAATTTTTTTTTGCCCGTTCTTTGGGGCTTTTTTAAACCCCTTTTAAAAGCGCAGTGTTCCCGCTCTGGGAACCAACCCCTCTTTTCATACAATAAGGGGTAACATACTTCTTTCCCCTTCCACACACCCTTTAACATTTTTAAAACAATTTCAAATTCCCAAACTGAAATACACGTTTTTTTTGGGTTTTGCCATTAAAAAACTACCCCCGGCAGGCAGGGGCATACCCCAAAAAGGGGGGGGGGTTTAGGAGAGTCAAAACCCCAAAAATGGGGTTTTTTTGCCATAAAAAAATTGTTATTCTTCCCCCCTTTATTTACCCCACAGTATGCATATTTTCGAGTTGCAAAGGGCGAAACCCCCCCCCCCTTCCATGAAAAATTTCTAGCTACGCCCCTCCCGGCAGGGAAACTTCATTTCCCGTTTGTGCATTCCCAACGAGGGCGACAGAACATCCCAAAATGAAAATGAAAACAAACAGTGATATGAAAACAGCATGGGATACAGAATATACCCCCCCCCCCTTTTTTCTGAAAGTTTTAATTCCATTTTATAAATCAAAAAACCCAAGAAGGAACCTAGAATTAGTGTTGTTTTTTCCCCCCCCCTTTTTGAGTTTTCCTTAGCGTGGAAAAAATTAACTTTTTTACCCTGAGGGACCCCATTTCAGGTCCGGAGACTAAGAAAAAAAAACTTTCCGGGGACATTTCTATTATTAACATTTAAAATAAAACCCCAATTTTTTATTTTCCCCGAACATGTGCCATGAAAGGGAAAGTTTTTGTCATCATAAAAAAAAATTGGGTTCGGATTTTAGTATATTTACACTTTATGGGGTTCTTCGGGAATTCATTTATCTATTTTTTTACGAGATGTATTTATTGTGGGGTGTTTGTGAGGTGAACACGTTTAACCCCCTAAACGGAGCATTCGATTGACCCTAAAATTTGGGGTTATATAATGTTAAAAACCCCCGTCGAAAGCCCGGGAAATTAAATTTGGGGTGTATAAGACTTATAGTTTTTCTACAGGGCTACGAAAAAAAGTTTTTTTTAAACATTATGGCCTAGGGGGGGAAATTCGGGAAAGTGGGGGCTAGCGTTTAAAGGGTTAAAATTCGATTGAGCTAAAATTTGGGGTTTATACATGCTTAAAACCCCCAAACGAAAAGCCCGGAAAATTGATTTTGGGTGGAAATAGGATTTAAGTTTTTCTACGGGGCTACCCCAAAGATTTCTTTTACTTTATGGCCAGGGGGAAAAAATTCTTGAAAGGGGCCGCAAAAGCTTTTTAAACCGCCCCATTCGATTGAGCTTCCTTTTGGGTATATAAATTATTCTTTCGATTAAAATTTTATTTAAATTTTGGTCATGAATCTTAATCGTAAGTGTTGGGAAAGTCGAGTGGAGTCACCCCAGTTTTTTTTTCGATTAAAAACCCCACGCCAAAACAAAAAGGTTTAATGGGGGTGAAAATTCCATCTTTTGGGGAAAAACAATACTCTCGCTAACTTTTTCACTTAGGCAACGGATTTGTTCTATTTTTTTTCTTAGTAAAAGAGCCCTTTTCTACAAAACCAAAAAGGGTTTAAAAAGGGGGGGGGCCGGGTAAAAAAATCAAATTTCCCATATTTTTGGTATGTAAAACACCCCCCAGAAAAAAAAAATGCCTAGCTAAAAGTTTACTTTTAATTTTCGACCAACTTTTCAATTTTCGATCACTTACGGTTTAAATGATAATCACTTTAACATTTCTGAAACACCCGGTATATTTTTTAATGTTCTTCTATAAAATAGGAAATACTATAAAATATTTGTGTAATAAACTCATTATTCTGTAACAATTGGAGAGTTTCATTCAGCCTCGAAGTTCAACAGAGTAAATTTATTTGAATACGAGTAAATTGACTAATGAGCTGAGTAATTCAGCCAATTGAACTGCTATCGTTGTACTTTTTTATTGATATTGTTCCAAAATGTACTATAGTTGAAGCCGTATAACAGGAGATCGAATTTGTCATGAATATTGTACTCTAAAATGCGGATAGTTTTAGAGTACATTTAAGGTGACATATTTCAGTAACATTTTAGTATGACTCTAAATACAGACAATATGTACAAATGTACAAATTACAATATGTACAAATACAATACATACAATACATTACAATATGTACAATATGTACAAATTAGAGTACAATAAGTACAAATGAAATATTGTACTCTAAAATGCGGATAGTTTTAGAGTACATTTTAGGGCGACATATTTCAGACAGTAACATTTTCAGTATTAAGGTGACATATTTCAGTACATTTAAGGTGACATATTTAAGGTACATTTAAGGTTTAGAGTATATTTAAGGTGACCATACGTCCCGTTTTGAACGGGACAGTCCCGTTTTTATATGGCTTGTCCCGTTGTCCCCAAGCACAGCTTTGGGACACCGTAATGTCCCGTTTTTAGAAAGAGAGTAATCCACGGTGATGATTTCAATAAATTCCGCTAAAAATCTAAAATCATCCAACGGCTTTGTGTGTAAAAATAAAAAACCTGACAACCCTCCTTCCCCTCTCGAGACGTAAAGAAAAGACAGGGGGGTGTATTGTTTTTCCGTTTGCCCTTTTAATGTTCTTTTTTTGGTCAATTATTTCAATTTATTTAATTTTTATTTCTTTTTTTAAAGTCATGTTCCTCTTTTGCTTATTCATCCCCCTTCCCCGATCTCCACTTTATTTTCCTTTTTCACTCTGGTTTTCTAAGAATTTTTTTCCTTGCGAATGACAACTTCCTTTTTTCCGTGTTTCCTTTTCTTTACATGCCTCACTTTCCTACCTTCCTACCTTGTGTCGGAGGGTGTTTTTGAAGTCGAAGAAAGGCCTACCCCTTGTACCACCCGAAACGCAAGTCTACAACTATTTTTTTATAGTATACTAGCTACGTGCCCGTTCTTCGCACAGTAGAAAACGAATATTTTCCAAAAATACAATCGTACCTGTGCGAAAACAAAATCTAAAAAAATAAATAAATAAATAAAATAAAACTTGCATTTTGCACGATTTTTGGGAATACATACGATTGTCGTCAAACCGATACCGAATACTATGTATTATGTTAATTAGTATTTTACACCTGCAGGCACCATTCAAATTTCCCAAGATTTTTAAAAATGCCAGTTTTCTTTCGTTATTACGGTGGCTGAAATATCACAGTATTCAAAACTTGCCAAGGGTAGCTCGCGCATTAAACAAAATACTTTGGGTTTTTTAATAGTAAATTTTTACGTCAAAGCCTTTTAAAACTAAGGCTGCGATTCAGGACTCTATATACCGTCATAGAAACCAGTTTATTGCCCGATTCTAGTTTTATTATTGGCTTAAAAACTGGAATCGTCCATAAAACTGGTTTATAATGACGGTCAATAGAGGTCTGCATCCCAGCCCTAATAAGATTTCCAACTCATTTTTATACTCATGACGTCAAAATGACATCATCCTCACTTGCGATATCTAACATGAATAAGTGAATGAAGAAGGAAAAAAAAAATACATGTTGCTTTACTTTTCTACATCATCTGATAAGGTGGAAGTTTATCATTTCGCTCGTGCTGTAATTTTTGTAAAAAGCTAGTTAGCCTAGTTAGGATTTCTAATGCATTTTTACACTCGTGACACCAATCTCACTTGAATTATTGAAGGTAATAAATAAATCAATCTAACTGTGTCAGCTATGCTCACTAATGTGCCCATATCGGACATTTGAGTAGCTTTCTACCCTGAAAATTGCGAAACATCGTTAAAAATTAGGGAACAGGTGGTTTTTCAGAATTTTAAAGTTGACTATGAGCTATTCTATGTCGTTTTACATATTTGTGCAAATTTCATGCCGATTTTTAGGACGGTGAGGGAGGAGTTCCCAAACAAACAAACTTTCACATTTATATAATAGAAGATGTGTGTTTTAGCAAAAGCTTTGTTACTTTCCGAACATGTACCATGTAAGGAAAGTATTGTAATCATGAAAAAATTCGACTTCGAGATTTTGGTGTTTTGACACGTTTTGAGGTCTTCTGAATCCATTTATGCTATTTTTACGAGATGTATGTATGTATGTGTGTATGTTTGTGTGTGTGTGTATGTGTGTTTGTGTGTATGTGAGTGAACACGATAGCTCCTGAACGGAGCATTCGATTGAGCTCAAATTGGATATATATGTCATAAACTACCGTCGCAAGACCGGTATTGATTTGGGTGTGTATAGGACTTATAGGTTTTCTACAGGGCTACGACAAAGATTTCTTTTACATGATGGCCTATGGGGGGAATTTCTTGAAAGTGCGCTAGCGTTTAAACGGTAGATTCGATTGAGCTCAAATTGGGTATATATGTTATAAACCACCGTTGCAAGACCGGTATTGATTTGGGTGTGTATAGGACTTATAGTTCTCCTAAAGGGCTACGACAAAACTTTCTTTTATGTTATGGCATAATGGCATATGGGGAGAAATTCTTGAAAGTGCGCAAGCGTTTAAACGGTGCATTCGATTGAGTTTCAATTGGGTATATATGTTTGAATGATTCATCGATTAAAATTTATTCAAGTGTTTGGTAATGGTCTTAATCGTAAGTGTTCGGAAAGTCGAGTGGAGTCACTCCAGATTTTTTCATTTTATTTTGATAATAACATTAACACAAGCTTTTTTTGCGCTTTTTCTTAAAAACTAAAAGGTACCCATACCTGTAAATTCAGTCTCCCTACACTACTACCTTAAAAACAGTAGATGTCCCGTTTTGAGGAAGAAAATAAATACACTATTGCCAAAAATGCAGTAGATGTCCCATTTTGAAAGGAAAAATGAATGGTCACGTTTGGAATATTCCATTATACGAGATTGCGCTGCCCCATTATGACGGTTTGGGATATTGAAAATATATTACAATAGGCCGGACTGCATATAAATCGCTAAATAATAGTTTTAAAAGTACTAAAGTAATTCTTTCACTTACCTCCGTTTCTTGATCCAATTCAGCGGGTGATAAACCTTGTCCTTTCCTGTATAATTAACCTTAAAGCACCGTCTAATTACAGCAGATTGTATCTTCTGGCCATAGAGACATAAATACAAGGAGATGGCATTAACTATCTTCAGCAATGCACAATATAAAGTCACTGTGTTAAGTCATGGTCTAAGCTAAGCATGGCGGAACATTCTGTTCGTTTCATTTTAAATAACAGTTGACAGATCCACGATTTCACGGATTAAAATGGAAAGATGCACAATTATATGTTACCATAGTTCTAGATACAAAATATCAGCATTCTGCAGTTAAAAGTTTTGAAAGTTATGTCCAATACGCCTTTATTCTACGTGTTCACTTTGGCGAGATGACTTATTTCAAATTGGAATTGCCATTATAGAATAACACAGTCATATTGCAATGGGGTCCAAGTTCTTGTCCCTTGTTTGCGAGAATTTATCAAGATACATATCTGACATGCGATAGGTCTTTTATCTCTAACGTACTCATTCAAGTACATCATTATTTCACAGATATTCGTTAATATGATGACATATCCTCAATTTTTCAGAACACCTTCAATATTGAAAAGCAAGTAATTAAATACTAAGAACGCTATATTTCCAATTGCTTTAGAACTGTTAAGTACTGTTATAATATTAACAAAATCTGTATCTTCAACAAAAACTTACAAAATAGAATACCGTATTCTCATTTTATTTGACTTTCAAGAACTAATTAGGTGCCTCATAATACAAAATATGTTCATTTAAGTCATTAACCAAAAAAATAGGCGATCGTCTGCAAAAGTAAAGTTGACTTTGCTGCCAATCTGTAGAGAGAAAATAAGGACACCAACTCGCGTTTTTAAACGAAAGATTATGGTATCCGTTAAGTTTGGATTCGAAAGAACTTTGTGTTCGTAAACTCATCAACTCGTGCATATAGTTTTGTTGAAAAAAACTGTAACTGGCCTGATTACTTGTCTTAGGGTGCATTCGTAAACGACAAACTCGTTGCACGAGTTTTCGTAAGAAAACTGGGATGCGGCGGGGCCATCGCTAAGCAACGGGACTGCTTATGAGTTGCCATCCCTAAAAATGAGTTTATCATTGAGGCCTGTTTTCCCCAGTCACAGTATTCTATTTTATTATTCTAAGTATTATAAATGTTATATTATTTTATTATTTTAAAATAATTTTTTATACTTTTGTCGTACTAAAGAACTTTAGATGTAGGTAATCGTTTGGTGAATCTTGCGCCATTTTCTTTCATGAAAATTTATCCTAAAATTCCAACGTTTTGCTCTGAATGTAAAGGTAAGTGAACGCTTATAATGTATTTAGAAATTCTAAATATATGTATGTAAATCATGTTTGGTGAATAATTAGTCATGTGTTATTTATAAATAAATTATTTTAATCAGAAATCGTATTACTTGAGTAGTTTTTATTCTTGTAAATTAAGCATGACGTTGTGATACTATTTATACAATTTAATTTTGCCAGTTGAAAATGTTATTTATCAGTTATATATGGCTTGATTATGTGATTCAGACTTACATCTGGTACAGTGCAGAAATACAGTAAATTATAAATTATTGATTTTTGCCCGTTTATACAGAAACTTCAAATGTAGTTAATATTTTGTACAAGCGTTCATTATGCTTGCTCAATTCCTAAGTTCGATTGAGAAATCGACACAAAGAATAATATATACTACATGAAATGTCTTTATTAAAGAATAATTAATTCAGGGATCGCGCTATAGAGCGTATTTTATCAATTTTTTAAATATACAGGATATCCCGAAAACACTGAAATGCGCTTTAATACATCATTTGTTAAAGATTAATCTTGAATTGTTTAAAATAACGTAGGAAATACGACTACGTTCATGAAATATTCCTTATAAAAATGTCTTTCTCATTTGTGTATTGAGTTATTTTAAAGTATATTAAATATCCACTTGTGAAACTAAAATAAGAATCGTGAATCGTGAGAGTAAGCGCTACTTTGTTTTCTTTATGTAAATATGTATCATAGCAAACAAATTAATGATGAGTTCGTACTTGAATGAGTAACACAATGACTACTTAAAACTACATTAAATAGCGTTTGAAAGCACTGGGAAGCTTAAGAAATGCCTGATGTATACGTGAAGACTCGAGCATCCGTAGGCCTCTTTGGATGGCTCATCAAAATATACGCGCAGGCCCGTTACTAATTGCGAAGGCCCCGAACTGGCCTGATTAGTGTTCTTAGGGTGCATTCGTAAACGACAAACTCGTTGCATGAGTTTTCGTAAGAAAACTGGGATGCGTGTGTTGAGTGCTGTCAGTGGTTATCAGTTTCTTTTGACTTTATGAACAACTTCAGTTTATTGAGTTTCGTTCCCTGAGAGACGTGTTTGTTTACAATTCACGTCATTTATTATGTTTACCGAGGATAGTTTTTAGTACGTACTAATATAAAATGAACAGGATTTTTAAAAGAAAGCGTGGCCCTCATTGAAGTGCACAGATCAAAATTTAGAAATTTCAACTTATATTTGCATTTTTTCAAAAGTATTTAGCAAGAAAAGTTAAAATTTCGCTCAGAACAGTTTAAATGAACTTCAATCTCAACACTAATGGCCTCATTCACGAAGCACTTGACACAGGGATTAATCCCAATTCGAATGTTCAAGTCATCAGCAAGATAACTTACCCATGACTTTAACACCCGTGTTTGGATTAATTCGCGTGTCAACTGTTTGGTGAATAAGGCTGTAAAATATGCATTTTCGAATTGACTAAAATGAAAAATACAAGAAAATGATTACCTTTGAGAAATTATGTACCTTCGTTGCAATTTCTAACGTAGGCATGAATTTCCTCCTCGAAAAAATACTATTTGCAGCTTCAGAAAACGTAAAATAATTTTCATAACAACATACTTTTCCATAACAACGGACGCCATTTCAAAACAGCAACAACGCGCAGTAAGTAATCTTCTCAACAAACTTGATGAACCTGCTCCGTGATCAGTTTATTTAGTTTGAAACTAACCGCACTCAGTTTTGTATATGAACTCTCTAGTTTATAAACTGAATGCCCTCAATTTAATTTGCGAACATCTTAGAAACTCGTTTCACGAGCGTAACTCGTTTGGCGTTTACGAATGCGGCCCTTGTTTCCGCGACTTTAGTGGGCCGGTGGCTTGGAGGTTCGAGGTCACGTCCTACTCCAAGCTAATCAGCAGAAAGTACGGTCGTGGGTTCAGTTCCCACTCAATACCCTGGGCTTTTTAATTCCCTTGCTCTATGCTAGTGCTGTTTGACTACCGATTAGATAAAAGCCAAAACACCCGGTTTAAAGGCGGAGACGGGTACGTCCATTACTTGTTTAGATGTTTCAGCCATTTTATTCTTTAGGAATATGCTATGTTTGCAAATACATTCACAAGATTCGGAAGGATATTATGAAATCAATTGAACTATGAATTCAATGAACAAGACGAAAGACCTGTATTCACCCTGCTAACTTTCTCCCTTTCTCGACTGGCTCATTTGGATTCACCTTTGCTGATATCTTGCCAATAATCCCCGCTAAACGCAGTCAGACAGTAGAACCTGGCTCCACCCACTATACCCTAGCTTCACACGTCGAATTATGTTGACCACTTTATTCAACGAGGACTTATAAGGGGATTCTTAAAGCAAGCACGGAAGTTTGAAAATAAATGTTCCAAATGTTAAAGAAAGCGACTTCACGATTAGAAAGACCCTCCGCGGAGGGCACCCCCGCTTGTGTTGTCCTTCTGATGAGGATTTATAAGGGGGCCTCGAGCTGAGCCTGAGCTCACATTACGTTTGTTGTGTAGGTAATGCTTTTTTTATGATAACGAAGTTCTTTTCAAGTCAATTGTTTGTATTGGTAGTGCGAAACAAAGTTAATGATTACGACAGAAGCGTATAACCACATGCTGCTCATTGCAACTGGTAGCCGTAGCTAGTGGCATATTTAACCCTTAAATGCATAGCGATGCATATATGCATCGTATTTTTCAGTGCAGGATTAGAGTAGAAGCCAAATTTCTTACGTCAGTTTCATATATAAAATATAGTTTTTTTTTTTTTTTTTTTTTTTTTTTTTTTTTTTTTAAATAATAATTGATTCATATGGATTCATTCATATGGAATGATTTATATGATTCATATCGTGAGTAATAAATGTTTCACATAATTCTTTCAAACTGTTTGTCCTTGGAGAAATGAAATAGTTATTCATAAAACTGATATCAGAAATTTAACTTATACTCGTGGCTATCGTGCGAACGAGAAAAAAATTCATGCATTTAAGGGTTAAAGGGGATCCGGGACCCTTGAAAAATGTAAAATAATTGTTATGTTAGAAAATGCATATTAACTATACTATAAGATACCTAACGTATACTATAAGATTTATACTATAATTAACGTATACTATAAGGTTTATAACATGTATACCCAATTTGAGCTCAATCGAATGTACCGTTTAAACGCTAGCGCACTTTCCAGAATTTTCCTCCATAGGCCATAATGTAAAAGAAATCTTTGTCGTAGCCCTGTAGAAAAACTGTAAGTCCTATACACACCCAAATCAATACCGGTCTTACGACGGTGGTTTATAACCTATATACTCAATTTGAGCTCAATCGCATGCCCTGTTCAGGAGCTATCGTGTTCACTCACACACACACATACACACATACATACATACATGTCGTAAAAATAGCATAAATGAATTCAGAAGACCTCAAAACGCGTCAATACACCAAAATCTCGAATTCGAATTTTTTCATGATGACAATACTTTCCTTACATGGTAACATGTTCGGAAAGTAAAAAGAGAAATTGAGTGTAAGATAAATTCCTTATTTTAATTTTGTGAATAACGGATTAAGTTTATCGATTAACATACAACTCAAAAGAAATATGCGAATTTATTATTTTACACCTGATTCTAGGGATGGACGCGACATGAAAAATCGGCTGTCTCGTCTCGCAAAATAACTGCAAATCTATGTCTCGTCTCGCAGTCCATCCCTACCTGATTCAATTCTAATGAAGATTAAATGTTTTATGTATGAAATCGACTGAGGAAATACGGCGAGTACATTTTGAGAGTACTTTTGTTGATCAGGGCTTAAAGAGTTAATATACAGGGGCACACAAAATGTCGCCGATCTTTTGATGATAGTAGCAATACAGAAGAAAATTAAAATCTGAACACTTCAAAATTAAAATATGCAATTCTTGTTTAACTATGTTCTCTTCTTTGAAAATAGTAAATGTTTTATTAATATACAGGGACGCACAAAATATTTCCGGTATTTTCAAGTTTACTGACGGTAGTAACAGTATAATTGCAAAAAGTGATGTTTACAATCATAGCATCGTATGATTAATCCATTTGTGCCCATATATTTTTGTGTCTTTCTTCGCTGTTTGCTAATACCAGCAGTGATAGATAAATTTCTGATGTCAGTTTCTTGGAAAAGGGAGGATTTCTTTTAAAATCATTACGTATAAAAATTGAAATATGAACACCCTACTGGGTTGCGTTGAAAAATTTTGTGGAGTTGAGTTTCAATACTCGTGAGTAAAGGCTAGGAAAAATAAATAACGTTTTCGATTGATAGCGAAAATGCCGTCCCAAAAAAAGGACACTCCGAATAAATGGGTTTAACCCATTTATGCCTAGTGTCCCTTTTTTGGGACGGCATTTTCGCTATGAGTCGAAAACGTTATTTATTTTTCCTAGCCTTTATTCATGAGTATTGAGCCTTAACTCTACAAAATATTTTAACATGACTCAGTAGGATGTTGATATTTCGATTTTTATGCATAATGATTTTAAAAGAAATCATCAATTGTTCAAGGAGTGGACATCAGAAATTTATCTATTATTTCTGTTATCAGTAAAAATCGAATAAAGTCGCAAAAATATCCAGGCACAAATAGGTTAAACATGTTCGCTGCCAGGTTAGATTACCAGCCAAATTTCTTATGTCGAATTTACTTATAAAATGTATTTTTTGACAATAAATGCTTCATATTGCGAATATCAGATATTTCTTTCAGACTTCGTGTTTATTCGAAAGATTAATGAGATACTCACAAAATTCACATAGGAAGTTTAGCTTACACGAGTGAATAGCACGTGATCACGAATTGCACATTCATGAGGAGTATTATCTCGTTCGGAAAATTCATAGAGATTTGAATACAAGCAGATGTCATTAGCTATGGTAGCATATAGACTAAATGAAGCAACTGTGTTGGTCTATGTATGGTGGACTCATTTAGATGGTTTCTTTTATAAATAACAGTTGAAAGATCCGCGATTTTAAAAGTATAGATGCACAGCTAGATGTTACAATAGTTCTAAATACAAAATCTCGGCATTCTGCAGTTAAAAGTTTTTGTACAGTTATGTCAAACACATCATTATTCTTCGCACCGTATTTGGCGATGACTTCTTTCAAAACTGGCACCGACGCCAAACAAAAACACAGTCCTATTTTCAATGGGGTATCTATATAAATAAAATTAGACTTTTGTCTGTACATTTCTTGGATTTCAAAAATTTTGCGATTTCTATCCGTTTCAAGCACCTGGGAATCCGGTGCGACCCTCAAAAAAAAGTTTGTCTGTCTGTCATTCTGTCGTTCTGTCATTCTGTCCGTGACGCTTTTTATGTTCAAGCATCACGTAAAAACGGCTGAAGCGAATAATATGAAATTGGGTGTCATGATAGGTGGTCACTCAACTTAAAACATAGGCGTCGAATTTTTAAAAAATCTTAATTGGATTTTCAGATTTTGCGAAAATCGTTTTAAACTACGTAAATTTGTGTTCGAGCATCACGTAAAAACGACTAAAGCGAATGGTAGGAAATTGGGTGTCATGATAGGTGGTCACTCAACTTAAAACATAGGCATCGAATTTTAAAAAAATCTTAAATGGATTTTGAGATTTTGCGAAAATCCTTTCAAAGTGCGTACATTTGTGTTCGAGCATCACGTAATAACGACTCATACGAATGATACGAAATTTGGTGATATGATAGGTAGTTGCTAATCTTAATTTATAGGCGTTGAATATTTAAAATATTTTGATTACATTTTGAGATTTTGTGAAAATCGCTTTAAAATGCTAAATTTTGGTCCAGCATCACGAAAAAAAGACTGCAGGGAATGAAAGGCAATTTTGTTAACATGGTAGGTTGTCACTTAACTTAAATTCTAGTCTTCCAATTTCTCAAAAATATTGAATGGATTTTGAGATTTTGCGAAAATTATTTCAATATGCGTCAATATTCGTTCGCGCATCCCATAATTACGACTGAAGCGTATGAAATGATATTACTGAGTGACTCTCTAACCTGTGATATTTTAACAATACATAAAAATGATAACTTCGCTTTCTTTACTTTGGCAACATACTACATTCATTCTGTGTACTCCTACAATGCTGACGAAAGTTCTTGCTTTTTGGAAATTTGCATTCACTAACCCGTCGAGGACGGGTACTTCAGCTAGTAAGCAATAAGGCGGATCGGTTACAGTTTTGGTTTCATTAGCCGAAGTACCCGTGAACGTACCCGTGAACCCGTAACGTTACAAAACGTCTGTTGACATAAAGAACCTAAAATACTAAGCAGGTATTTACGGTTTTTATTTTTACTTTCCGAACATGTACCCTGTAAGAAAAGTATTGTCATTATGAAAAATTTCGACTTCGAGATTTTGCTGTATTCACACGTTTCAAGGTCTTCTGTATTCATTGATGCTATTTTGACGAAATGTGTGTATGTGAGTGAACACGATAGCTCCTAAACGGGGCATTCGATGGATCTCAAATTGGGTATATACGTTATAAACCACCGTCGCAAGACCGGTATTGATTTGGGTGTGTATAGGACTTATAGTTTTTTCTACAGGGCTACGACCAAGATTTCTTTTAATGGATGGCCTATGGAAGGAAATTCTTGAAAGTGCGCCAGCGTTTAAACGATGCATTCGATTGAGCTTACATTTGGTATATATGTTTGAATGATTCATCGATTCAAATTTATTTAAGTGCTTGGTCATGATCTTAATCGCAAGTGTTCGGGAAAGTCGTGTGGAGCCAATCCAGATTTTTATTTATTTATTTTGTTTTGCTATTTTTAGCAGTACAGTGCTATTAAAATCAACGAGGTCTTTTTTTTTTTTTTTTTTTTTTTTTTTTACATAATTTGTGGAGATGATACCGTTGCATATTTCAATAATTTTTTAATGAAGGTTTGCAATTTTTGATGATTGATTTTCAAGCTATTCCCAAAAAAAATAAGTTTTCAGAGCTGAACCAAGTTTGGTGATATCTTCCAACTAAAGCTAGAGACTGGTAAACGTCTGGCAATTTACTATAAAGGAAGAGTATAGTTAAAATAGGCCTGACGAAGATTGTTAACCCATTCGTGCCTGGATATTTTTGCGATTTTCTTCGATTTTTGCTAACACCAGAAGTAATTGATAAATTTCTGATGTCAACTTTTTGAACAAGGGATGATTTCATTTAAAATCGTTATGTATAAAAATTGAAATGTCAACATCCTACTTGCCGTATTAAAATATTTTGTGGAATTGAGGTTCAATACTCGCGAATAAAGGCTAGGAAAAATAAATAACGTTTTCGAATGATAGCGATATTGCCGTCCCAAAAGAGGGACGCTAGGCATAAATGGGTTAAACAAATTGGGTTGCCAAAAATTTGGGGTGTCACGATAAAAGCTAGTGCTGGCCTTGGGGGCAAAGCCAAGTACTAACATTGCCAGATGTATGAAAAGATATAATGGGTGACATTTCCATTCATAAAATGATTATAAAAATAGAGCATTAGGTGATAATGTGTTGAAAAAATTCTTACAGAAATGCTTCTTAATTGCAGCAGTTGTGGGGTTCATGGGCCAAAGTTTGCAGCGTAGTATCTTATAGTATGGTTGGATTATTGAATACGTATATTTGGTTTAAATAATATAGGAGAAACAGGAAATGGCTAAAATACGCTCCTGCCGATTGCAAGGCGGTTTTTTTACTTTCCGAACATGTACCATGTAAGGAAAGTATTGTAATCATGAAAAAATTCGACTTCGAGATTTTGGGGTTTTTACACGTTTTGAGGGCTTCTGAATCCATTTATGCTATTTTTACGAGATGTATGTGTGTATGTGTGTGTGTGTGTGTGTGTGTGTATGTGTGTTTGTGTGTATGTGAGTGAACACGATAGCTCCTGAACGGAGCATTCGATAGAGCTCAAATTGGATATATATGTCATAAACCACCGTTGCAAGACCGGTATTGATTTTGGTGTGTATAGGACTTATAGTTTTTCTACAGGACTACGACAAAGATTTCTTTTACATTATGGCCTATGGGGGGAATTTCTTGAAAGTGCGCTAGCGTTTGAACGATACATTCGATTGAGCTCAAATTCGGTATACATGTTATAAACCACCATCCTAAGACCAGTATTGATTTTGGTGTGTATAGGACTTATAGTTCTCCTACAGGGCTACGACAAAACTTTCTTTTATGTTATGGCATAATGGCATAGGGGGAGAAATTCTTGAAAGTGCGCAAGCGTTTAAACGGTGCATTCGATGGAGTTTCAATTTGGTATATATGTTTGAATGATTTATCGATTAAAATTTATTTAAGTGCTTGGTAATGGTCTTAATCGTAAGTTTTCGGAAAGTCGAGTGGAGTCACACCAGATTTTTTTTTTTTAAATGTGCGATAAACGCGCTGAGAAAAGATTTTAATGATTTTGCTTTTTCGCGTACGCATTGTTATTTTGTAATCTAGCTAATGCATGACAAACGTAACCAGTAACGAACAGGCTTGCTTTACTTGACGTCACAGTGTTAATTTGGAATTTTGCGCGTGTTTTTATACCTAATGATTACATCTAGTTGTTGCCGTTCCCATCATAGAAATATCATCGATTTGTGTAGCGCATACGTTAACGTATTATGTAACTAGATTATGAAGCGTCATCTTTACGAAGGTGTTTCTCTATTCTAAAAAAAAGTAACGGCCGCTGCCGCCGCTGTCAAGAGCTTGTTGAGCTATCTTCACCTAAGTCGTGGCGGAGCAAATTTGGCGGCGTTAACTATGCCGTTATAGTAAACTTTGGATATTTGCCAGCGCGGCCAGATGATATAATTCGTGGTACTAAATACACCAACTGGAAAGGATTCTGTATATGAAAATATGGATAACGGTTTTCCGGGAACCTTACATGAGCAATCATTATAGGTTGTGAGCATACGTCAATCGTCCAATAATGAAAAGTCGCCATTATTGGCAAGTAACCCTAGCTGTTCCGTAGTTTTTATTTAAAAAAAACTTATGAAGTACTGTTTTCTTTCTAAGTCGCCAAATTATGAAAATTCGCCATAATTGGCTTAGACAACAGGAGTTTAGATTGAGCGTCTACTCGTTTTTTCAAAACTGAATAACTCATTGTAACTGATTTCAAAAGCGCCCTCTTGGCATTAGGTACGAACTGGCAGAAATGTATCTTTCCAAGCAGGGTGAATCTAAACTGCGATTACAAAAATGTTAGAACGAAACATCTTAAAAATAAAAAATAATTAAAATGCAGATTATTTTAAAGCCGGTTCGGTCCAGCTGGGGTATACACATATGCAAGTCGCCCAATTATGAAAATTCGCCATAATTGGCTAATACGCAAGGTGTTCCATGGGTTTCACATTATTAAAAATCTGGAGTGACTCCACTCGACTTTCCGAACACTTACGATTTAGATCATGACCAAGCATTTAAATAAATTTTAAT
>JAWZYV010002082.1:0-17022 GCA_038373885.1 Cheiracanthium punctorium
AATTGATTCATTTTGTGTCATCAGTCGATCGCGTATGATTAGGGTTATGCCATGCCCATCACCATGGCATAAGTGTGGATATCTTAATATTTTCACTTATTCAAAAACTATTATACATTGTTCATAGACTTAATTAATTCAAAATGAGAAAAAATTAACACTTTTCTTACCTTTACGGAATCCCCTCTATCCTACGCGAGCGAGCAGCGTGGGCAGCCATATTGTTTTGGTTGGTTTCACCGAAAATTCGACTTTTCGGATATCGAACTGAAAATTGCGATAATTCGGTTCGACCTGGGTTCGAATTTTTCAGGCATTTTCAAATGAACCACAAAAGTGGTTCAAGGTTTATGACATTGCTTGTAGCTCTCTGTTTTCACCGGTTATTTGGTGAAAGGTTGAACTTATATTTATAACAGTGTACATGTACTGCATCTAAATCTATACCTGGAAAATATTTTATTTGGGGGATATGGTAGCGGACGCAACAATAGACGCTTTATAGGGGAATAATACCGTAAGCGGGTATCGGTTGAGTTGGCGACTTTTTTTTGTTGCCAACTTCCAACCTTGGCGACTTTTTTTTCGCGCCAATTAAAACATAAACATACGTTGACACATAAGTAACAAAATTAACCCAAAACTACAATACACTTATCTAAACACATAAAAACATTTTTAGACATATTTCAAATGCAATTATGAACAAAATTCACATAAACAAAGCACTAGCTCTGGACTATAGGTACGTTAAAAAATAAATAAGCCGTAACCTTCAAATTATGCAAAATATGTTTCTGCACATAATTATACAACAAAATTTTCCTTAAAACGTTAAAATCGCAGTTTAAAATTAATAGACAAACACTCAAATAAACCGACTACTTCCCCCCTCACACAATCCCCCACAAACAACTAAAAAATACTTATATATTGAAACATATTTAAATTGAATACTTCGCGTGATTTCAAGATAAATATACTGCAAATATTTTAACAATATGCTAAAAACAAGTCCCAAAGATAAAATAACAGAAAACCAATATAATAAACCGGCTACCTCCTTCCCCCCCCCAGTGATTTTTGCAATTTTATACCTTCAAAACACACCAAATTTACACTATTAATCAGAATCGAATGAAAACAAATTTTGAATCAAAATCGAATGAAAACAACCAAATTTACACTATTAATCACAAACAACTCAAAAACCATCGCATATTAATTCAAATTAAACCTAAAAATTGTACAAGAATTCTGCAAATCAGGGGCAAAAACATATAAATATTAAAATTAACCATCCCTCTTAAAACCTTAAAAATTTTACTTTTTCATCCCAATTCACAAAAAATAACACAACATACTAAAAACCTTACATAAATATGAAACATAAGATCATAAATATACTCAACTGTACACACGTGTACCGTAAAGCAAGGAATAAACATTTAAATAAATAAAAGAACCACATACCTCAAATTTTATTCATAAACAACGTAACATTATTCCAAAATGAATCCACCTCGAACATCCAAATATGCATATTAACTGTAGATCAACACACGCTACATATATTGTCGAATTTCACTTCACAAAGAATTAATAAACAACGCCCCGTAACAACTACACAAATACGACAGCAAAACTAATAAAAATGACGCAAAGTCAAAAACCGAAACTTCGGTTCCCGGTTAAAAGTTACATTCCTTAAACCAATCAAATAATTCCTCAAAATACATTCGGTTACGGTTTAAAAAAATCAACCAATCAGAATTTCCTTTCTACACAGCAAGATACAACAACTCAACTTCTCCACCAGGTTGCTAGAGAAATCCAAAACAATCGCTACGTTTACCGTCCTGTTTACTAAGTCCCAAGTTGGCGACGCATCTTGCTTGGCGATGGTCACCCGCTTACGGTATTATCCCCCTTTATAGAATCGCCATCAAACTGCAAAAACCTCTAATTTATTTGCTTCAAAAAAAATTTTTTTTAATACCGCTATCTTTTATTGTGTTTTTGCACAAAAGAAATCTAGTTTATGCCTATTTTAAGCAGTTTTTAAAAAATTGTTACTTAATAAATTTATATATGGTCCCTTAACTCATGAAAATAACACATTTTATTTAATATAAATGAAACTACTGAACGTAAAAACTTGAAATTTTGCACAGCCATGTAATATTACTTATGTACATTATCAATATTATATGAGATATGAATTAAAGTATGAAAAAATATTTTAACATAGGGGGAGGGGGATTTGGGGTGCTCATAACTGACTCATTTTCAGTTCAAATTTATTGAAAATTGGTATTCAGGGTTAAAATGAGCTAAATTTTGAAATATGAAGTGAAATCTAGAGGTTGCTATTGAAAAAAAAAAGTTGGTGCGAATTTTAATATGTAGATGGCCCCTTATGCAATTTTCATGCATAGCAAATTAAAGTGTACGTCAATCGTAAACGATTGGTATCTGCAACATTGCTGTACGACGAACGACGCTCGAAAAAACTGCAAGTGGGCTTTTTTTTTCCCGCAGCTGTACTTTGCTATGGATTATTGAAAACTAGAGTTAGTGTTGTGATGGGAAAGTAAGTGGATTTTAAAGGAATATAAAGAGGAGGAGTTTTGATTTTTCAAATTAATTGAAACGTTTGGGAAAGCCAAGAGTTATAAATAGATATTTTATGCATGAGTTTTCACTTGGAATTATGTTTAAATATGTTTTTATAGTCGACGATTTTGTGTCTAGAAACAAAATGGTCTCCGTTTTGTAATCGGGACTTGCATCGAGAAGTTAAAAGGTAAGTTTTTTATAGTAGGCATTCACGTTTTAGTTTTCAAGTTTTGGGAAAAGTGAGGAGTTGCAAATAGATATTTCATGTATGAGTTTACGGGGAATTGTTATTCTCAACGATTTTGTATTTGGAAACAAGATGGCTGCCTTGTAGAAACCCGTCGTTGCATTGAGAATTTAAGCGGTAAAGTTTTTTTAATACGCCTTTTAGGATAGGAAAATCTATTTGTGCAATGACTTTTTTGAGATGGGATATCTATTGGAGAATTTTAATTATAAGCTTTAGGGAGTTTTGTGTTGACTAGGGATTGCTGACTTTTTTTGTTTGCATTGTTGTTAAAAAAATTTGTAGCGGAAAAAAGTGATAATTTTAAAATTAAACTTAAAAAAAAAAAGGAAGCCATAAGAAATGGCATACATTTACTTTTATGTGCTCTTGGATAATAATATCGCAGTAACTGTAGATGAAAGTGCAATATGTTTTTATCGACGTTTTTGTGTTTAGAAACAAGATGTCCGGGAGTTGCGCCAAAAGTCTAAAAGGTAAACCTTTTTCAAAACACGGTGCTTGCACAGGTTGGGAGAAGAACAAACGGCGCCAAGAATGGCGGCTGCGCGATACTAAAGCTATTCCCAGAAGAAATAGCTTGAAATGCAGAAACTGAAACACAAAGAAGCCTATATATAAAAAAAAGCATTTTATTAATATTTTATATGCTCAATACAACATTGTAACAGCATTTACGTTAGTTTGCAACAAAACATTTTTTTTCAATAGGCGGACACTTGCTCATCAAGCATTCGCCACTACAAAGTCCCGAATTACTGGCCATTTTATTATGGAAATACCCAATTGGCGGCCAGCGTTACCCCCTACGACGGCGGACAAATTAACATCCATGCCAGGATTCAAACCCGGGACCAAGGCATGATAGAATGGTTCTTTAGACACTACACCATCTGGGCGGGTGAAACAAAATATACAGATACGGCGGAAGCGGGCCTGCAGGGCCTTCTTTGCAGGCGGGCGCCAAATTGTCCCCAAAGCAAAAATTTTCAAAATTTTTTCAAAAATGGACAGATTTTAGGAAGATGTGTTTTATATTAATAATGATTGCAGGTAAGAAGCATTTTTGAAATAGGTGTTCTTTAGAAAAAATGATTAGATTTTTAACATCTCCCCATACGGAATGAACGTTTTCTTCTTTCTGAACACTTTATTTTTTTTAAATAGTGATTATATTTTTATTTTTTTAAAACGAGATGCATGAATAGGTGCAGTTATATATATATATATATATATATATATATATATATATATATATATATATATATATATATATATATATATATATATATATATATATATATATATAGTAAACTTACGAATCAATGTAGCATCCACTAAAATATACAATATTCTAATTATATATATGTGTGTGTGTGTGTACAATAAAACCTCAATTACCCGAGCACATAAAAGCCGTTAGCATGTCTGATATCGGAAATCTGGGTAGTAGAAACTGTATAATAATTCCCCGTGCTCGCGAATTTAACATATGCCAATTAAAAAGCAATAGAACAATTTTAAACGAAGAAATAAAAAATGTATCAGAAATTATGTTTCACAGCTCAAATATTTAAGAAGTAAATCAACTACTTAGTCATAAATTTTAAACAGCAAATTGAAACTTTTTAACTGTACTAAATTAAATATTGAAAGACGCATTTTCAAAAATGTAATACAAATCTAAGTTGAGGGATTTTTGACGCAGAGAGACTGTTTTACTGCCACTGAACTAAACATTGTAATCTGTTCCAGGCAGGGTTTAAGCTGAGTTGAAAAATTCTTTAGCAAAAAAGCTAAAATAAGGGCAAAAGCTTTATCAAATTGCTATAAAGATAATTCCATTTTTCTCAACGAGAGTTATTGTACGATCTCTTTTCCTGTGTTGTTTTTGCAGTGGTCTTGAAAATAATACACGGACATGTTATGTATTTAAATTCATCAATATTGAAAATAAAAGATTATTCACACAACCATTCTATAACAGTTCCATATCAGGAAATTTTTACTTTCATCCCTCCCAGACAGCACATAAGCTTAAATCAAGCTTGACAATTGGCTTGGCAATGCAAGCTTGGCTTAAGCTGGATTTTAGCTTGCCAAGTGCGCAGTGATGGCGCCATCTGTGAAAGAGAATGGACATTAATTGTCTAGCGTCCTCAAATTTGCTGAAAGTTCGTAAAAGATGTGTTTTATTTTATTACCAGTGCCATATTACCGGCAGGGCAAACGGGGCAACTGCCCAGGGACAACAGATTTTAGGGCCCAAAAATCTTACATCTTACACTTTTGTAATTTTAAAATAAAATTACAAAGGATGAAAAAAAATTCAGAAGTTAACTAATTTTTTTAATTATAAAGTATGAACAATGAAAATAATTCCAATTTACATTTGTATAAATTAATTTAAACTTATTTTTAATTCTTCGAAATGCTCTATATCGATATAGCATACCAATATGTAGGAAAATAACCACATTTGTAAAGAGAATTTTTAGCGTTAAAAAATAGCAAATTTTTCAATTATTTGTTATTTTAAGAAATATTTACAAAAATGACGAAAGTGTTTGTATTCCATACATGTTAGCAACTGTGATATAGCATTTCGAAGTAACGTTTAACTATCTGTTTCTTTGATTTCAGATTAGTTAACACAAAATTTGTGTTAAGTAAGTAAACCCATTCTATATTTCCAAATATGGAAATTCTTCAAAATAAAATACAATTATACTACGAAATTGATTTCAAAATCAGTCGTTTGTCTCGATTTTGGCCAGCAGTATTGCTCAACGATGAGTGTTGCGATATTGAAAGTTTTAAAACGTGTCCTGTTTTTAAGTTTATATTATGCTTATTCCCCTATAAATCACACATAACATTATTTAAATTTTGATTCATCCCATGGAAAAGTAAAAGAAACTTATCAGCATCACCCATACTTATCGATCTCGCGTGACAACAGTCACTTCAAACTTTAGTCATAGCTGCCCGAGGCAATAATGGCCGAGCGGTTAGCACGCGTTCCTTCCAGCCTGAAGTTCCCGGGATCGAACCCAGCCGTCGACGTTTGATAGAACAGATTAAAGTAACTTAAAATTTCAGCATAGAGGGGGGAAAATGCGCAGAAAAATAAAGTAGGTGGGGCGTGGGCGTCCCGTGTATTCAGAAAATTTTTTAAGCTTGGAATGTCAAGCTTGATTCAAGCTTGAAATGTCAAGCTTAATGCAAGCTGGGCAAGTGTAAACTAGAACACTTGATTCAAGCTTGCATCAAGCTTACACGCTTGAAATTTTCAAGCTTAATTCAAGCTTATTGACTTGATAAATCAAGCTTGCTGCAAAATTGATGCAAGTTTGCTGTACTGTCTGGGCTGTTTCTCTTCAATATTTCAGCTCCAAATTTTCTCTGAATGCTTTAGCAAAAAAGAGAAACCCATTAATTTCATTTCAGCATTCTGATAAGTCTTTTAGCATTATGGAAAAAATGCGGCCGTATCTTAAACCTTGGTTTCTGTTTCAGGGCTCATTTACGAACAGAAAATAAATAATAATAATAAAGAAAGAAATCAGACTTCGTTACTTCGGATTCAAATTCCGAAGTTAAAATATTACAAGCATGTAGAATAATAGCTTAATCTACTTCGAATTAGTTTGTAACGCTAATTCCGTTTTTTTTTTTTTTTTTTTTAAGTAAAACTTTTTTAGGCGTAACTAGGGAGTAACTCAGATTTTTTTTTTTTTTTTCTGACGGAAGTAACGCTCAGTAAAGGATATGACGTATCTTTTTCCCCTTTGCTACCTTCATTTGCGGAACAGGTCTCGGGCGTTCGTTCCTGCGAACGTCGACTGTGCTCCCTACGCGTCGACATTACTCCCTACATGTTTTGAAGCAAGATCTTGTCTGATGACTCTGTTCAGTGGATAAGTGGACCGGCTCTTGTCAGAGCCACTGTGGTAAGCCTTTCGCAGAACAGGCGGCGATCCTGCTGACTGTCTCTCACTGTTTTTACAGGCGTCGACCCAGCCCGTCACCTCCGATAAAAAAGGCCTACGCCCCGATTACAGAAAGTGGCACAATGGTGGTTCCGTGGTCCAAGCTCCGTTGCTTTACTCACATGTTTTCAATGGCATTATTACAATATTTAATGGAATAATGAGTTAAAACTTGACATGATTGGTTACCATGATACATAAATATTGTTTGTCTGTACTTAAATAGTATGTAATCTTGATTTTAATATTGCTCATATGTTTTTGAGTTATTTATAATAATGAACCAAACGTAAATTTTTAAATAGAATAATACTTCGAACAAAACCAGCAGAGGAAAGCAATGGTTTAAGAACACTGCCATAGAAAAACGCAATAATAGACCCTACGTGCATTCGATACCAACTGACATAAGAAAACACCAGTTTAGGAACACAGTTAAAGAAAAATACCACAACATTCTCTCGATACAAACCCTACGGGAAAACGTTTTAAGAAAGCAGTGAAAGAATAATAGTTGAACACGGACACTTCCTGGATGCTAACCCGATATCCAGACGGAACAACGGTTTAAGAACACCGGTATGTAACACCACAAAGAAACAAACACTGACTGCAAAGGGTTTAAGAACACAATAAAAGAATGACAAATAGACACTCCGTGGATTCTAACCCAACCCCAAGAATGAGCAACGGTTTAACACGGGGAGAGAACACCACAAAGAAACGGACCCTGGCTGCAATCAGTCCCAAACAATAGACAGAATCTGCAGTTTAAAAATACGGATATAGAATAATAATTCGAAACCTACCAGCAGACGAAATCAACGCTTAAGAACACTGTAATACAAAAACAAAACAACAACAAAAATGTACACTACCTGCATTCGAACCCAACAAACAGAGGAAAACGTCGGTTAAAGAACACAGTTGTTAAATTATAATACTAGACTATGGACATTCGCCCCATTCAAACCCAACCTCCAGACGGGACAATGGTATAAGAAAACAGTTAAAGAATAATACTACAACATGGACACTTCCAGGATTCTAAGTAATTATCATGAATTACCGATGATTCTTACTGGACATTTTAATGTTAATTTTCGCTATCAAGAATCTCAGCCGTTAGTAGATTTTTTAAAAGAAAAATTTGATCTAACTATGAATACTTCTCGACTTCAATCTACAACGCGTTTCGGAACAACGATACACGCTTAAATCTATTGAGTAAAATAATAATCAAACGGAGTATATTTTTACTCAATTTTTGACTTCAAACAGCCATTCTCCGGATTGAGTAAAATTTGCTCAATTAATCGACAAATATCAATGGAGCGAAAAAATCTCAATTTTTGAGCATTATACAACAGCTCCATTTAGGCTAAATAATAATCAAAAATGAGGAGTGTCTGTCCGTTTTTGATTAATATAACTGTACTCAATTATGATTATTATTTAAGCTATAGAATGAGCGTTTTTGCAAAATCAGCCCTTTTTTAATTAACATATCTGTACTCAATTAAGATTATTATTTTAAGCTAGAAAAAGGGTGTTTTATTAAAATTTGCTGTTTTTGATTAATATATTGAATGATTCGTTTTCTTCATTTTTTATTATCAGAGCTGTAATCTATTATTATAAGCCCGAGAAAATAAATTTTAAATCAAGGCAAATACATTACATATATCTTAATACACTATAAAAAAGTATTTTTTTAATAGATAGAATATAATTTCACTATAGTCACTCGTTATAAAACGAATTCACAGTACAGTCAGAATACAGAAATGCAATCATGGTTAAACCAGCTGTGAGATTTAATTAAAGAAGCAACCCAATTTATTGACATGAAAAAGGTAAAATACTACTTACTCACTTTGGGTGGAGATATCCTAACTTCATTTGTTTTACAACAGCTTTTTATAATCCAATCGTAAGAAACTATGTCATTAAAGCGAAATCTTTACCTAAAGCATCTCCTCCATATCTAGGCTGAATTTATTTCACAACTCTGAATATGAAAAAGATGCATTTGGTATTCGAATAAAATTATCAACAGCGAATACACACACAACTATGCCCGACTACGAACCATTAGCCATTGAACAAACAGCGTGGGTCACGTGATAGAAATAGGATATGGGTCGTGGGGGGGGGAAGAGACAAACAGAATACTCAAGTAGACAAGATTTTTGCGGAAAATGAGTTAAATAGAACACTGCAAATCTTTGAACACATTTTAGAACATTTTTTGGAACACTTATTTTGTCCCCTTTTTGAGAACACTTTTTAAAAGCACATTTCAGAGCACTTTTTGGAACTCATTTCAGAACACTTTTTGGAACCCATTTCAGAGCACTTTTTGGAACACTTATTTTGTCCCCTTTTTGAGAACACTTTTTGGAACACATTTGAGAACACTGTTTGGAACCCATTTCAGAATACTTTTTAGGACACTTATTTTGTCATCCTTTTTAGCACACTTTAAGGAATGCTTTTAGGATTAGATTTGAGAACACTTTCTAAAAAGTAAGAGCAGGTGCGGCGGAAGTGACGTCATCAAGGGGCGCGGCCGCAATTGGCGTAAGGGGTGGAGTTAAGTTGTTTCCATCCTGGATGGTTGAGTTGTATTTTTTCTGGATTTGGAGTCTGCTATATTTCGATTGGAACATTTTAGTTATTTTATTTAATTATTAATTAATTAATTTTAATGCTGCCATTTGTTATTGCATTTTTAGTGCTGCAATCTAGTGTTATGTTTAAGAACTACTTTTTAGTTTTGGAATTGGAATTTTTTAGAGTTTGGAACTGATTTTAATGAATTATTGAATTTTAGTTAATTCCTATAATTTAATGCTGTCATTTATTATTGAATTTTAGAATTAATTTGTGGACTTGGATTTTATTTTTTCTCACTTACCGCAGCGGGATTCGAACCCCGGACCTCCCGATCTCGAGGCCAATGCTATACCGTCCAGGCTACTCGCTCATAACAATAACGTTGTAACAAAGAAAGCAATGATTTCACCAGTGTTCCCAATCTGTACTCAAATGTGCTCCTAATATGTGTTCCCAATCTATTCTTAAGGTGTTCCCAATCTGTTCTCAAATGTGTTCCTAAGTTTAGATTAACAAATATCCTAAGCATAACACTTTCAGAACATTTTCAGAACACTTTCGGAACACTTCCTTTATAAAGAATCACATTCGGAACGCATTTCAGAACACTTTTAGGTAACTGGAACACTTTTTTCCAATAAATGTGTTCCAAATGTGTTCCCAATGTGTGCTGGGAATTTGCAGTGAATATAGCGGATGGGGAGTGCTGGGGCGAATTGAGGCATTTGAGGCATTCACAAATTATTGTCTTGAATGAGTATTTTTTGGCGTAAAAGGATTTAAATCGGCCGATAAGAAATTTAATCAATAAATGAGTGTTAGTTTTAATCAATAGATTTAAGCGTGTAAATGCTGTAGTTTCAAGAAGTTTTACTTCAATCGCGCGTAAAGATTACAAGCACACACTATTTTTTTTTCTTTTTTTTTTAAGAATTTTGGATACAGCTTGGGCATCATTAAATGAAAGATTTAGCGCAATGAAAAATTACTGCGATAATTTATAGTTTCCTGTGCAATTTATCGGAAATCGATAATGCAGATTTGAAAATAAAATGCAGTAACTTAGAAAAATTGTTACAATATGGTTATAGAAACGATATTAACGCAGAAGAACTTTTTGACGAAATAGTAGCTTCCAAAGACATTTTTACAGCCGGTATGAATGACCCATTCGATATTCCGAACTTAATTGTGTCAAATAAATTGTGCTTCCCGAACTTGATTATCATACCAAGAATACTACTCAGCATTCCTGTTAGTGTTGCTAGTAGCGAAAGATCGTTCTCAAAATTGATCAAGACGTATTTACGGTCAAGTATATCTCAGGAAAGACTCATAAATCTAGCTTTGATTGCTATTGAAAATGAAATCTGTCAAGAGATAGATACAAAAGAAATTATAGAAAAGTTTGTAAATATGAAATGCAGAAAAATTAATTTTTCCCGATAAATAAATTTATTATTATTTTTTTTAACAAATGCTTTCTTCAAAACCAGAGGCGTAGCCAGAAATTTTTCATGGGGGGGTTGAGGGGGGGGGGGGTTACGACTACGTCAACCCATATATATATATATATGTGTGTGTGATAAGGGAGTGAAGAATATACATTTTGTACGGCAAAAAATTCCTCATGGGGTGTGGGGTGGGTTATGACCCCCCTAACAACCCCTTGGCTACGGACCTGTTCAAAACTTATTTCTCCTGTAAAAAAAATTGGAGGGGCGGGGGGGGGCGATTTTAGCTGTTTTTGCAGGCTGGCGCCGGATAACCTTGCGCCGGCGCTGATTAGCAAGGCAAGTGTATTTCCTTGCGCAACTAAAAACAACAATGTTCGTTCGGGTCGACTGCCAACGCCCGTAAAGTCACCTTTACGGCAGATAACCGCAGCAGTGCGTTTATAAATGGACGGAATTAAGGGGATGGTGGACACCCAAATCATCAAAATTGGCCCCCAAAAATGTGTTTTTTCTTTTTTACATACTAATATTCCACAGTTAAAGCTGAACCATGGAGAAAAAACCGCGTATGTCTACGGCAATTTTTTAAAAAGATATTAGGGTTTGAAAAAGTTAAAAGGGACAGTTAAATGTCCACAAAAATGCAAACAAACGCGTAAATAAACACGTCACAATTTTTATTGAACGTTTTACAAAATAAGCTAATATTCGAATGAAATTATTTTAAAAATATGTTTTGTTAAGGTAAAATCATAAATAAAATTATTCAAAAGAGACGGTATTAAAGGTGAATGGAAAATTACACTTTAAACTGCATTTTCTCCAAATCAAGTTTTTTGTGATTTCCTTGCCTTCAA
Source organism: Cheiracanthium punctorium (assembly GCA_038373885.1). Classification (NCBI taxonomy): domain Eukaryota; kingdom Metazoa; phylum Arthropoda; class Arachnida; order Araneae; family Cheiracanthiidae; genus Cheiracanthium; species Cheiracanthium punctorium. The sequence goes on from JAWZYV010002082.1 coordinate 11,792, forward strand.
AATGCTCTATGCGACTTAATTTTGGTCGGAATTGTACAAAATTTACTACAAACATTCTTCTGATATATTACAATAAATCTGTGTATCCTTTTTAAATATGGTCAAAATTTCGATTATGAAATTTCACTTTTATTTACGAAAACTGAAAAATTTCGGGAAAGTTTGGTATATATCCATGAAAATATTTCTAAAAAATTAACTACTCGGTCGAATCAAAAACCGATACACAGACTTTTTTAGATATTTTTATGCTATTATAAAATAAAATTACCTAAAAAATGTTCAAATTAAAACGCATGGAGCATTTTTTCGAAACTAAAAAATTAATTAATTTTTAATTAATTACTAATATATTTTTTTTAATTTAAATTTTTTTCAGTTGTTTATAATGCTTTTAGTTTAATATATTAAAATACAAAATTTCATAATCCTATCTTATTTTTTTTTAAACTTTTTAATGTCCACCATCCCCTTAAACGGTTTAATGTGTCTGTAGGAATTTTTTCCCATTCCTGCCATAAATAATTTTGTAACTATTGTATATTGCTGGGACGCCGTTTGGCCATCTTACTCTAAAGAATTATCCAAATATTCTCGATAAGAGAAAGATCCGAACTTGCTGCTGGCCACTCTAAGACAGGGACACGTTTCATACGTAGCCATGTTTTGGTTATCTTCGCTATATGCGGCTTTGCGTTATCTTGTTGGAAAATACATAGTTTTCTGCCAAACAATCACTGATGGACGTAGATTCATTTCAAAAATGCTTATAAAGTCTTAAACCTTTATCGTGCCCGAGCAAAAAGACAAATTACCAACCTCATTCGTGGCCAAGCATCTAGCACAAAGCTTGCTTTAAGTACCATGCTCTTGGAACAGGGTGGATCGTTTACTTCATCCTTCTTCCAAATAACCTTTCGGCCAATATTTCCACATGAAATCTGAAAAATGGATTCATCTGTCCACCTGTGATGTCATCGCAGTACCTTCTTCCACTGAGATGGTGTCTAGCTAAGGTGAGATTTGGTCCACGCAATACGGCGAGATTATTCGATTATGTGAGAAATGGCTTACGCCTTACTTTATATAATGCTTAGCTACACTCTTATTGGTGCCCAGTTGCTTAAGAAACGGCCTTTCCAAAACTTTGTCTTTCCAATGGGACAAGATCTGCGACTGCCAGTTACCTACTTTTACAAATATGTTCACGAAATAAGCGTACTTCTCGATCAGTCAACATTAATTTCCGACCAGGAGCCTTTTCCTGGACGGATATTTCCAGTTGTAGTGACTTGTTTTACCATGCTATTAACTAGAGATTATTTAAAGTGGAACATTCGGCCATTTGGAGCTCCGAAATATCATTTTTATGCTGTAGTATGATTTTTTTTTTTTTTTTTTTCATATTGCAAGAGCAGCAGCATGTCCCTTCGCTCCATGCTTCCGCTTATCACTGATAACGATTGGAAATTGCTCGCACTTATATGCTACTTGCTTCCTCTTACGCCACTGACTCAGGAGTGTACTCGAAACGGTAGGATTATTCTTGTTCTTTCTAATGAACGAACTTCATTGAAAAGCATTGGGAATAAAAACTCAACTTTCATCCTAACTTTCCATTCTTGCTTTGTTTTTTCAGTTGTGGCATTCGCACATGCTGAAGAATTACATATATTTATGGATTTTACAACATTTCGATGAACACAAATTTTAAAAATTACAAAAACCTTAGTGAGCGAACTTCATTGACGTTGACTATATAATTTCCAAGTAAATCCACAAATTAAGATTTCAAGCAGTGTGATGTGCGAGTTGGTTTTATCCCAGGATGAGAAAATTTTTGAGGGATAGTTGTCCAGGTAATTGACACTTTAAGAGTAATATAAAAATTAATTAGTAATTGCTAATTACTAAAACTATCCTGAAACGAACATTTATTTTTCAAAACTTATATGAACTTTGAAAATTTGTGTAGACTATAATTTATTACAGAACATTGGAAACTTTTATTTTTTCTCTAATTTATACGTTGTCATGGTGGCAACACTAGTAATTTTAGCAAGAACCAAGAAAAAATTTTAGCTACAGTGATTAACACATCATGCTCAAGTAACTGACACCCCAGAAATGAGAAGGAAAACATCTTCATTTATTCTTTAATAAAAACCTTAAAGAGGAACAGCAATGATACGTTACTCACATTACATTATTTTATAAACCAAAGAAATATACTAGACAAACTTACAAATTACTACTATCAATAATAGGGTTGGTGCATCAGTAATTGACACTTTACCAGGTAATTTATTATAATAAACTTTTATTTCAGAACTGTTATCAAATGGTACTATCTAGTACTATTTAGACATTCGACTTGAATTTTATGCATTTTGTTTTCTTCCATGAGGCTCTTGGTATCAGAAACTGAGATTTTAAACTCAGTGTTAAAAATATTATGATTCTCAATAGCTGGCTTAATGCTGAACTTAAGATAAGTTCATTTTAAAACTGTTTCTATTTGAAGAATGTTTCTTTACAGAAATCAAGTTAAACTGCATTGTATCACAAATAATAGTACTTAAAATAATCCCTGAATCTGCTTAAATTTTAAATCTGTTTCTATTTGAAGCCTATTATTTACAGAAATGAATTTAAACTGAATTGTATCAAATAATAGTACATAAAATACTTTTATAATTTTTTTAAATAAATAAATTTACTAAATTATTAAAGATGGGGGGGGGGTGAATTACAGGGTTAAAATTTTTTTTGGCCAATAACTGACACTCATGTTAGTTCTTGGTGTTCTAGTTAAGTTCGCGATAATTGAATAAAATTTCTAAGAAATGCAGTAAATAGCTGCTGAGAAAGTCTTCTGCAAACAGTTTTTGAATATACAGGGTGTCCCAAAATATGGTAACACTCGTTAATTCTTTATCTATTAGAATTAAGTGGGTGGTGTAAATTGAAAAAAAAAGTTCAAAGTAAGGTAAGGAAAAAGATTAGGACAGGTGCACCAGTAACTGAAACGTTACTAGATAATTATTATAATAAGCTTTTATGAAATGGTGCTATTTAGTACCAATTTAGACTTTTATTTTCAATTTTGTGCAGCATTTGTTTTATCTCGAGGGACTAAACTTATCAAAAATTGATATTTTAAACTCAATGCTAAAAATACTCTGATTCTCAGTGCCTGGCTTACTGCCGAATTTCAGATAAGTTCATTTTCATCTTGTTTCTATTTTAAGCATACTTTTCTTCAGATTTTAACAGATCTTGGTTTTCAATTGAGATTAACCAACAGAGAAATTCATCCCAGAAGCTCTCAGCAGTTTTATTTCAGCCGATGATTTACATATGTTTTGTGCTGTGGTGTAATGTGTACACGTACGTGGTGCCACGTGAAGGTACGGCCAATTATGTACACATGAGATCTAGGCCGATAGGTGGGGTGCTCTCCGAGAGTTTCTTTCTATGGGGTCCGATGATTTACATATATAGGAACACTAATTTCAGAAGCTCTGAGGTAATAGGACCTGGGCTGAGTCTGTCTGTGACAAACCGTAGCATAAAATCATGAACATGTGAGAATATGTTCATAGAGGAAATTTTACAAATTATAGAATATCGTGTACGGTCGTTAATCATTTTTCATGATAATCGAATCATCGGAAAATGTCTTGTAATATTTTTTGAGCGGCCCATTAACACTTTCATGCAACGGTCGCAACTTCTAGCTTCATTGATTAGGAAATCACAAAAGTGTCGTGCTATGGGTTTTACATGAATAAAGAATATTAGTAGAGAGATCAGAGGGATTGAAATTTAAAAAAAGAATGGTAAATAAATTTTGTCACATTTCTGAGCTATATATTTACTGTATCGAAATCATGCTCATTAAAATTGGAGAACAGCGGTTACTTTGAGTTAAAAGGTTGGCTATTTAAACCGAAACCTATTGCTTTTAGATAATTTATCACCGCCACTAACACCCACGCATATGCTGTACTTGAACCAGCAAACTCCGAACCGAGTCTAACTTTTAGGCCATCACCTAGCTTTCAAAACCATGGGTTCGAACCGTAATTTTTTTCGATCCAATTCAACTAAAATTATTTATATCGGTTCAGTTCCGGTTTTCGTTCCTCCAAAAATAACGGTCTTGGTTCAGTTCCGAATAAATAATTTTATTTTATGTATATTCTTTTTATTGTACTAAAAATATAATTCTGTCATTGAAAAAATGTAATTCCATCAAAATTTAGAAGATTTTATTCTTTTTTTAATTGGTACACAATGCGAATTAATTAAACCAGTATGTACGGCAGTGGCGTCGCGGGGGAACGGGGAGGGGTGCGGGCCGCACCGGGTGACACCAACAGAGGGGGGGGGTGACACAAAAAAAAATGGAAAAAATGCTGGTTTATTTATTTTATTTTTTTAATTAATTTGAAAAAAGACCTGATTTGGTGATGTAAAAAATATCCGAGAGAAAAATTAAGAACAAATATATGAAAGAAACATATTCTGTGCACTAGGGGTCGCAATACCGAATCATTTAAGCAAACCCGGTATTTTCGGTATTGGCTCCAGACCAATACCGATAATCCGGTATTTTCGATATTTCCGGGATTAAGCTAAAGTTAGCAAATTTAGTATAATAAAGTTAGTTTGCGGAGGAATAGTAAGTAGGTACCTAACCTAAATCTAACTTCTAAATAAAACAAAATATTCATTGACACAAGGTTTATTATTTGATATGTTGATAATCAATCAGTTAGTTCTTAGCAATAATTTACTAATACTAAATGCCCGTTTATTCCTTTATTAAAATAACTTAGGTTAACTAGTTCAAATACTTTAATTAAATGTAGTGTTTGACTAGTAAGTAGGATTCCTACTAGTAATCAGTTCTAAAAATAAAATGTTTATCAAACTTAAACATCTCACAACAGTCGCAACATAAACAAAACGAACCAAAAAAATGCACTTCTAATTAATTCTCATAAAACATAAAATTAATAAATTCTCATGAAACATAAAATTAACTCTTAGTATGGTTTACTAATCATCAAATAATATTCTAATTAACAAAATAATAAAAATTCTTAAATTAAATTCAGTCCAAATGAAATTGAGTAATAAAGAGGTAATAAAAATATTATTAAATCTCCATTACATTTTTGGTTGAGCTTGAGCCTTGTAATGAGATTGTAGAAACAGTAAAG
>JAWZYV010002083.1:0-16105 GCA_038373885.1 Cheiracanthium punctorium
TATCTTTTAAACATTTCCTTCCTTTTGAAATAACTGCTATATTGGTTATGGATTAAAATTTGACATTTTGTGGAAAATTAGCTGTAAAAGAATAAATGTGTACTAAAAATTGTGAATATGTTTCTTACGTCATAACTGAGCTGTTATTGCTTTCGTAAGTTAGTCCGACGGCAAGATTTTCGGTCGGAACATGTTTTAGACAAGCCTCACCGTCCCTCCCCTCTCCCGACCTGCCCACTGACAGAAAATCCTTTAATCTTTTTGTCCCCCTCTTCCCCCAATATATATATATATATAATATATATATATATATATATACTAGCTGAAGTACCCGTTCTTCGCACGGGAATGAATGGACTTTTTGATATTACGATTTCTGGTGATTACTATTCATTGTAATAAACAGATATAGCAAAGTGGATATCGCGTTATATTGTGTCCAATAATCATGCATACCGAATTGCAAAGCAATCGTTTGTACGGTGCAGAAGGCCATGCGGCGTAGCGCAATCTAGTGGCGAGTTTTAGCAAAACGCATACGGCGAAAATATACCGACCGTTATATAGCGACCGTATAAAATATAGCGACCGTTTGAATGGTCAAGAATTTGGCCTGCTGCAGCGTCATCTAGTGGCGAGTTAAAATAATAATGCATTGCAGTGTCATCTAGTGGTGAGTAACATCAAAAGGAACGCAGTTTAGAATATATTCTTCGTGCTCAAATGTGTAAGTATAAAAAATTTTATGCCGATTGGTCGAACGGTATAGAAGTTGATGCTTTGCAGCGCCATTTAGCGGCAAGTTACAGCAAAATGGATAGTGAAAAATATTCTCCGTGTTCTAATATTCGCGTGTACCAAATTTCATCGAAATCGGTTGGACGATATTCGCATAGCAAACGGCTAAACGGAATAGAATTCAAACGTTGTGCTGCGGCACCAAGTGGCAAGTTAAGAAAACGGATAACATAAAAACCTTCTCTATCATAAAAGACTTAGGTGAACCAAATTTCATCGTGCAAACGGTGCTCAACGGTGCTGGAGTTTTTCAACCTCATAAACACATACCAACATTCATTTTTATCTATAACCAGTGTTATTATATATAACCAGTCTCAAATAAAATCCAGTTTCAAATCTAAGCCTCGCCAAAGTGCCAACATACGCCCATTTTTGCAAGAGTTTTTTCAGGGAATCATTCGAAGCATTGACTTAGCAGCAATCAATATGGGAAATGGTTCGACCGCCAAAGAGCAGCACGCATTTTATTTGAAAATTGGAATCCCATTAATACAGCCGATTTTTAAAAAAATTATCAACTATAATGTGTTTTTATTCATCGTTACTCCGATGTACTAAATGAGAAGATTTCAATTTTCTGAAATTTGGCGGAATTCCCCCAACTTAAATCAATGTACTCAATTGGCGAGAATTCTGAAGTTAGATCGCTTGAAATCCCTTAATAACTGCATTATTTCTTCATGGATCCTTAAAATTTAACGCTGTATTCTAATAAAACCTTTGCACTTGTTTTCAAAAATCTATTTCCTTAAGCTCTCAATAAAAATTGCGCCAAGCCGAAAACTGTGCAAACCGCTATAAACTCATTTACTCAAAATCCATATTTCAGCCATTTTATTTTTTCGCCAAACTAAAAAAATTTACACATTAGCCTGGGAAATCTTCAATTCTTATTGTTTTTGCGTGTAAAGCATTACATTCCTGCTCTGATTTCCCATGCACACCGATATTATAATTTAAGAAAAAATAACCTTACGAATATAAAATAACAAAAAAAAAAAATCATTATTATTCTTTTATTTTTACTTTGAGAATTTAAAACATTTTATTCGGCAAAATCGCCACACATGGCAACCACGATCCTTATTTCACACTTTTTTCACTACAGGGTTACAATTACGGAAAGCTTTTTGCGTGAATAGCATAAAAAATCTCTTTAAATTCCGGGGAACGGGGGACTTTCAAAGTTTTAAAGTGGACTACGATTTATTCTATATTATTTTACATATCTGTGCTAAATTTCAGGCCGATAGGTTCATTTTTGTGGATTTGTATACGAACGACATTTTACCCGTTCATATGCAGTTCATTTTGCAGTTCATATGCAGTTCATATGCAGTTCATATTGCAGTTCATATTGCAGTTCATATGCAGTTCATTTGCAGTTCATATTGCAGTTCATTTTGCAGTTCATATTTTTAATTAATACAGAACACTTTTATAAATATCTTTAGACTGTTTTAATACTTTTAAATCAATCTTTCCATACTACAGTCATGAATACAACACATTACCTTGGCAAAATCTCAGGCTGTGAGTCTGAAACCTATGGTGTAGAGTTGTGCATTTCCCCCTCTGACGAGGACAATGCATTTTATACTGTTTTGATATAATAACAATGACTGGCCTGGGGGGTTTTTCATTTTTGTTTTCTATGTAATGTATATATATATATATATAGACAGTGTAGACTTGGTGACTTGGTTCACTTTAAATTTACTATAGGCGACATATATATATATATAAAAAAAAACTTCATACTGTCGAATTCACCCAATGAAAAAGCCAGTGTGCCACGAAAAGTTATTCTAATAGGTCGGATATCCCTTTAACCGATATTCCATTAAGCGGATTCGATTGTGCATCATAAAATTTCAATCAAATTTCCGGCTTCGTTAAAGCAGGGGATCAGGGGAGGTAGCCCCTTCGCACCCCTCTCGCTGGGCCTCCCGTATAGTTAACTCAGTGGTATCTGTCGACGACCGCATAAAAGTCACGAAAACAGTATGTGTTCTTCTCTCTTTTTCTTTTTTCCCCCCTCGGCATTAAAAATAACCTATTTGCTAATTCAGAATATAAGTAGAACAACTTTTTGGTGCAGTACTATTTTGCAGCTGTTCTCGCTTGGCGCTGAGATTTACGGTTCAATAGTCTTTCAGTTAATATTTACTTCATGAAGTGTGCTCTGACACCCCCCCCCCCCCCAACCATCCTTTCTTTAAATGTAAATATTTATACTGACATCAAATTACACAAGCTGCTATTAAATAATATAAAAAATCTATATTACGCATCACTAAATACAACGATAGTAACAAGACATGAAAAGAAAATTTAAATTTCCCGTCAAAGCAAAAGGTAAACAATGGCTAGTGATACTGTATCATGTAATTCATCGAGCAAAAAACAAGTTGAAAACAATAAATGTGTTCAGAAAAAAGGATGATACTAAAGCTCTTCTGAAAAGATTTCATTGAAACTTATTCAAAATATTCGCAAAACATTGTTTTCGATCCATTTCAATACCTTATATTTGTGTCATTGTTGCATTTACAATGGACAAGAATACAACGCAACAGTAATAATGTGCGTTTCAAAATCAGACATTGTTGAGCACTATACGAAGTATTGAAATCTCAACAAGTGATTTCAGTCTTATATTAGACCTTGTTTGAAGCATGGAGTTCCTGCTGTTCTTCGGCGTTTTCTGCATTATGTACTTCTTTATAAGGAGGTTTTTCTGTCGTTTTACGTTTGTTTGGGTCCCCTCTGGCGGGCCAGTGACGCAAGGGGAGGAGTCAAGAGTAAGTACACCTTTTACAGACACCACTGACACAATATCCACATCCTCTTACACAACGGCCAATAGCACAACATTCGAAACAATAAATCAGGATTCACCCGTCACACTTTCCCCAGCCTCTTCCGAATACTTAACAGTCACACCCCCATCATCACCTACACTTTCATCCTCACCCGTTATACAAGCACCTCCTTCCACACCAGTTCCACTATCAGTACCTTCTTCTCCAATCCCACCCTCAATAACCACACCAACCGATTCATACTCTCCCTGCCTTACCCCACTTCCGTCCTCCCCCGTACTTCCTAATATTAGAATCCGTAAAAAGAAATTTAGACGCGTCCGTAAATTCTTCTCCCGCCTCTCCTGCATCCGACCCGCCCCACAATCACCCACACCCCTCCAAAGACACGTACATTTTAATCCAATAGTCACAGTTCACGAACTTCACTAACAACACCCTACACAACACATTTGAAACTTTACTCTGCGGACTTCCTCCTCAATAGTCACAATAATTCAGGACAAACTTTCAATAGCAGCTGTTTGTCATGTATTTTTTCAACAAAAATCTTGGGACTTCAAAACCATCGAAATCCATTTAAGCTTTAAGAGTCCTTAATCAGCTTTCAGTGATCTTATCCAGGAGTTTTAATGAACGATTTCCATCTAATGAACTGCATAGAATCAATGGAATTTATATATGAACGTTTCTCTGATCATCTCGTTTCAATGCGAGAACATTTTTACAAATACTAAAGTGATGCCAATCTCTTTGCATCTTCAAGAGCATCATTTTTCGAATAAGGGAGACATGTTAATTATAAACAGCCAGAAGTCGCAACAAGTCACTGAAAGTTTTTAACCAAAGAAACCACGAGCATCTGAAATAACAGCCCCCATCTTCATCACACCGTTTTTGAACAGAATGAAAGAACATCTTTGAATTCCAGCCTCTGTATTGGACAGTCTTACAGAACGATTGCTACTTTATAAACTTCTCCTAAGTAGCTGAACTCGAAATTCACGTAAGCAATCGTGCGATCGTCACGTTTTGATGCGACAGCGTTTACCGAAAAATCAACTTTTAGAATGCGAAGATCTCTCGGGGATCATCGTCTTTGGTATAAGTGAGGCAAGCTGCAGCAAGTCAACAGAAATTGTTTTTTGAACCATTCGTTAATATCTGAAAGAAAAAAGCCTCCTCTCAACATTCCTATGCAACTTGCTGGTAATGATTACTTACATCAGAAACTGTTCGAGGAGGACTAAAGTCTGCAAATTTCCTTTCTACTTCAGATTGCCTCCTGGAAAATCATCCGATAATGCCAGAAGGAAGAATCACCTCCTCGCAACATTCCTATGCAACTTGCTGGTAACGATTACTTACATCAGAAACTGTTCGAGGAGGACTAAAGTCTGCAAATTTCCTTTCTACTTCAGATTGCCTCCTGGAAAATCATCCGATAATATCAGAAGGAAGAATCACCTCCTCGCAACATTCCTATGCAACTTGCTGATAACGATTACTTACATCAGAAATTGTTCGAGGAGGACTAAAGTCTGCAAATTTCCTTTCTACTTCAGATTGCCTCCTGGAAAATCATCCGATAATGCCAGAAGGAAGAATCACCTCCTCGCAACATTCCTATGCAACTTGCTGATAACGATTACTTACATCAGAAACTGTCCGAGGAGGACTAAAGTCTGCAAATTTCCTTTATACTTCAGAGTGTTTACTGTAAAATCTACAATAGCTAGATTCAATGTTGTAGACCAGATGACAGCAACACTCAATTGAAGACAGCATAATTCTCTTTAAAACATTTACTAACAGAACAATATTGAATATAAATCTATTTAAGGTCACAAACACAAAATTGCCATGCACAGTCAAGTTACCCATCCATCGAACTAACTGAGATTGAACTATGTCAAAGTCAAATCATACGGTTATCTCAAGCGGAGAAGTCCCGTCATATGTACTTCGCAGTTCGTGATAATTCGCAACCCATCATGACCTGTCGAGTCTCTGCAAACTGTCAAGTCTACTTCAGAATGCCTCCTGGAAAGTCTGCAATAACTGAACTTAATCCGGACTGTATTGTTTTACGTATCACTGAAATCAAATGTTAATTCTTAGCACTGTACAACAGCTGTATATCGAAAATAGTGAACAATAAACCAAAATATTTATATCAATTACCTTTCTAGATTTTATTTCTTTTTATAAGCTTTTCCTATATTTGTCCTGTCCTTGCGGTCGTTTAGAAAGTTTGGGACTTGCTCTTCAGGTTTGAAAACAGGCTGCTATGTAGCCATGGGACAAGCAAGGCGGGCTTGATTCTATTTCTTTCGTCCGACCTACGGGATAAAAAAAAAAAAAAAAAAACAACAACTTGTTCTCGCTGCCCTGTGCATCCTGGTACCAAGTTCATTTCTTTCTCCGTACTAGGCAGTAATCATAGCGATATGAGAATACAAAGAGATGGCATTAGCTATCTTCAGCATTGGACGAAGTGAAGTAACTGTGTTGGTCTAAGTATGGCGGAACATTTTGTAGGTTTCTTTTTAAATAACAGTGAAAGATGACCGATTTTACGGATTAATCCTTTAATGCGCAGTGTTCCCACTCTGGGAACACCAAACTCCAAAACTGACCGAAACACCAAAACTCCAAACAGACGTTTTGACTGTTGCCAGTCATGAAGAATAGATTTGATTTCTATATAAAAAAAATAGTTGCGGGTGACCTAGCTCCACGAGAATCCTTTAATTTTGGAACGTCATTTCCCGTAAAAAAAATTGTCACGATTATTTTTAACTGCCCTGACATCTGCGGAAAAATGGAAGAAAGCGAGAACAGATGGATGGATGGCCCAATGCTGAAAAAAGGGCAGGCGTTGGCATCGCTCCACTTAACGACCAGCAAGATGGCACATCCAGCTGCGTCAAAAAAGGGTCTCTGGATCGGTGGCACGCGATGAACGTTTCGATCGTTTGCCCTCTTGCTGGTCGTTAAGTCGAGCGATGCCAACGGCTGCCCTTTTTTCAGCATTGGGAAAGGGTTGCGCCTCAAAGGGTTAGAAAGTAAAGGTGCACAGTTATAGGTAACAATAGCTCTAAATACAAAAATCTCAGTATTATGCAGTTAAAAGTTTGGCAGTTATGTCAAATACGCAGGCGACATTACTACTTTAAAATTGGAACTGTCACCCTAGAACAACACAGTCCTATTGCAATGGGGTCTAAGCCATAGGGCGGATCGTTTACAGTTTCGGTTTCACTGTCAGATAGCTGATGCCGTTTCCTTGTATTCATATCTCTATGGCTGTAAAGGATTAACCATGTAGAACATGCGAAAACTTCTACTGGGGCCGCATAAAATTAAGATTTGGGTGTTTTTAAAAATTGTTCTTCCCCTTTCCAAAAAAATCCTTTTTCTATGGGTCGTGAAAAACATTTTCTACACGAAAGTTTAAGAATCATTTCGACTCGGATTAGATACCATGTCAAGATCATTTCGATACCAGGTCAAGAGGCTTTAACCCTTTGAGGCGCACCCCTTTCCCAATGCTGAAAAAAGGGCAGCCGTTGCCTTCGCTCGACTTAACGACTAGCAAGATGGCGCACGATCGAAACGTTCATCGCGTGCCACAGATCTAGAGACCCTTTTTTGACGACAGCTGGCTGTGCGCGGGCACAGCCTGCCCTTTTTTCAGCATTGGGCAATCTATCCAGCTGTTCTCGCTTTCTTCATTTTTCAGCAGATGTCAGTGCTGTTGAAAATTATCGATACAATTTTTTTACGGGAAATGACGTGCTAAAAAAGTAAAGGATTCTCGTGGAGCTATGTCACCCGCAACTATTTTTCTAGAAATCCAATCTATTCTTCGTGACTGGCAACAGTTAAAACGTCAGAGTTTGGTGTTCCCAGAGCGAGATGACTGAACGTTAAAGGGTTAATCTGTGCCGTAACAGGGGCGTTCCGACTCGGACGCAAATGAGGGCTACGCCACTGCAACGAGAGATGCACAGCGGTAACATGGTGGTGACATTACCATTTGGAACTTTGGGCGGATGGCAGGACCTTTGATTGGTTATCGACCTAGCAACAGTTGCCTTACTAAAGGAGGCGGTCTTTCCCGGGCTTAGGAAAATTTGTTTTAAAGGGACGCCGTTAAAATCCTTTCCCTAGGGCGCCAAATTTGATAGTACCGGTGCAGTGGGACAATAAATATAAAATTATAAAAGTCGATTTAAAGTCGGCACGTCATTTCCCGTAAAGTTTTGAAACTAAAAAATCAAAAGGGGAAATTCTATTTCGGGGTACATAATGCAGTTTGGGAGAAGTTGGACTTTCTGAAAAACGAATAGTTTTTAAGAATTCTCAATTTTACTGATAAAAAAATTATTTAACCCTTTATCTACCCGCCGTATTTAGAAGTACCGTTAAATTAAAATTGTAAAAAAAAGAAAGAAAAATCTATTGATTGTAATCACTCTTTTGAAAAATAACTACCCAATACTTCATTGAATCAAGTTACATCACGATGGCATGTTCTATCGGAGTAGATTATTTAATAGGGCTATCACACTGAGAAAAATCCGACCCACTTTCTTTGCAAATCAAGTTTCCGGCCGATTTTCTCCGCCGTTACCTTGACGACCGCGAACTCCAACTTTTTCCTTTCCGAAGGAAAAAATCCGAGTCGGACGAATTTTCGGAAACCCTTCAAAATTCCTCCGACTAACGCAACCTCCCTCCTAGGCAGATAGCCCTTGTTTGCGTAGCTTTGTCTTAATTCAACACAACACATTAAATCAGTTGATTCGAGCGTGAGTAACGAATTTTTAAAAGTCCCATTAAAATCGACATAGCTTAATATTATCACATTAAATATATTTTTGATTTCGCGCCAAATAATGAAAACATCGCCAAGCTAGGGTTCATTTTCCGAAGTAAAATTTTTTGCACCCTGTTTGGCGATTTGTCTCGAAAGTCGCCAGGCGCAACTTTTGAGGGAGCACGCAATCGCGGTTAGATCATTGACTAATTATATGTAGTAGGATACTATTGTAAAATAAATAAAAACTTTGTGAAAAAAACACACACACATAAAAGGCTACTTCAAGGCGTAACGATCGTTTCGACCGCTCTGTTTGACGGAAGGGTTTGTCTGACGTAGCCCGAACGAATTTTCGGTCGAAACGATCGTTACGCCTTGAAGTAACCTTTTATGTGTGTTTTTTTTCACGAAGTTTTTATTTATTTTATCTTTTAATACCAGTTTTTTGTGTTTATTTTCATAAGATACTATTGTGCTTTAAATAGATGCCTGTCTCTAAACTGCCATTGAACGTAATGCATCGGAATTATTTAGAGTGCTCCTGTAGAACTATGAATGATACAGACACTCTTTTCGATGGAGAGCTTCATCTTGTAATCCTTAATGACATGCATCCATTTTTTTTTCATTTGAAATAGCTGAATATCTCTAAAATACACTTTAAAGAACGACTGCCCATAGAGTGTAATGTATTGCAAATATTTTGAGCCCTCCTTTAGAAGAACTATAAATGCTACTTATACCATTTTTAATAGGATACATGGTACAGTACCTAGGGGCAACATATATCGATGTCGTAGAAATCTATGCATATTTACGCGAGTTAGCAGACGGATAGACGGACAGACAGACAAACCGAAATCATAAACACTTTTCAACCTTGTTGGAAAGTGTCAAAAAGTGTAACTGGCGAAGTAAAGATGCTGCAATGCTTTTATTGAAAAAGGAATTCATTATCTGCTGTGAAATAAATTTCTTGATTCATTCGTGCATCGTGGATTGCATGCAGCACTAAACAATTATTCCGTGTATAACGAGCACTCGAGAGTTTTTAACTGAAATTTCTGGGAAAAAAAGTGCGCGTTATACACGAGTAAATAGGGTATTCAAACAAAATCGCTCTATATGGAGAAAAGCACTCTCTCTTATGCGGCTGAGGTGAAGTTTCACAATTAAATTACTTCTGTGATCGTACAGGTGGCTGAATACAAATACGCTACAATAAATCCAGGCACGGAGCAATAGGTGAGGCAAAATAGGACATCAAAGGCTTTTATTTAAACAAAAGAAATTATTAATTAACTATTGGTAAGTAATGGTGACTGGCGGCCAGGTAAGTTTTTCGAGCAACAAGATCAGTTGAATAAAGATGGAATGACTTGAAAAATCCGCCAACACCGAATAACTCATTGGCGAGAACAAAATTTTGGCTGACATTAATAAAGCCAATTCCAGAGCAACCCTAAAATTTTATCCAATAAAATTAAAGTAATGAACCCGAGGACAAATAATTTTAAAGAAGAGGCAGGTCAACAAAAAATAACAAACGGTGACACTATGCCAAAGAGGGGGTAAACAATAAGCCGTTGCGAACGGACGTAATATAATCTATTTTTAGCCCAGAAGGCTCCAAAAGGTCTAATGAGAAAAATAAACAATGAAGAATAATGCATACGGGAAAAAAACGAATAAACAGATTTAAAAGCCAAAGTGAGAGAATAGTGAGAACAGAAATGTACTTTAGAATTCTTAATTTTGGATAGATTGCATGAAAGAAACACAAATTAAATGATAACTAATATTTAACCCTTTGAGGGGCAACCCTTTCCCAATGCTGAAAAAAAGGCAGCCGTTGCCATCGCTCGACTTAACTACCAGCAAGAGGGCGGACGATCGAAACGCACTTGGCTGTGCCGCACAGCCAGCTGCGTCAAAAAAGGCTCTCTAGATCTGTGGCGCGCGATGAACATTTCGATCGTCCGCCCTCTTGCTGGTAGTTAAGTCGGGTGATGGCAACGGCTGCCCTTTTTTCAGCATTGGGCCATCTATCCAGCAGTTCTCGCATTCTTCCATTTTTCAGCAGATGTCAGTGCTGTTAAAAATAATCGTGAAATTTTTTGACGGGAAATGACGTTCTAAAAAGTAAAGAATTCTCGTGGAGCTATGTCACCCGCAAACTATTTTTATAGAAATCATGATAGATGAGGATATCTATTCTTCGTGACTGGCAACAGTCAAAACGTCAGAGTTTGGTGTTCCCAGAGCGGGAACACTGCGCGTTAAAGGGTTAATATGTGATCTACATCCCACTCTCGTCCCCGAAAACTCGCTTCATCTCGCTATACACTTTCCCCCATTTGGCCTAAGCGTGTACGTACGATTTCCAAATAACTGCACGGAAAACCAATACAAATAAATTTTGTTTTGGAGCTAGGTTTAGTCTTTCTCATCACGTCCAACCCTTTCGAGATAGCGAATGAAAATATCGCTGTGACCGCGGCCATTTGCATACAGAGGAGCTCGGGATAACCATGGCAACGGAGAACACGTGTTTCTTGTGGGCAAATTCAAATGAAGCATTCCTCTGCCCTCCTTTTTTTTTTATTTCCTCCTTGGTTTGTTCTTGTATTTTTATGGATGGCTCGAGGGAGAGGTGGGGAAGAGGCGGGTAAAAGAACACAGTTTTCCCGGGACATATTGTAACCGGCAGATGTCCGGAATGGGCCGGGACTCCCGTCATAAAACGTGGAACAACGGGAAACTGTTTTGAATTCTGCCCCCCCCCCCAACTCTCAGAAGAAGAAACGGAAAACTGGATGAATTTAGATGATGGGAAAAAATTAATATGAAATGAAGGAATGTTTGAAACATAAATAAATAAGATTGAGTTTTCTGTTTAATTGTTACCCATTTTTTTTCGTTCAGTGTAGATTTATATTTGTAATAAAACGAAAATGTCCTGTATGCAGATAGTGTTCATTATGTTATGCTAAGCCTACTTATGAAAGATTTATTTTTACAGAGTAAAACTAAAATTTCTGATGAGTGCTATAAATATCAGAATATTTTATCAAACAAAACTTAAAATACCTTTATTTTATAACACAATTTGTTTTTATCCCTTTCCTTTTCGAAATATCATATGTAATTGGCTACATGGGCGCCGGCAGAATATTTCCCAGGGGTGGGGGGGGGGGCAAAGACTACTCAAGGGGGTTCAAAGACTACTCAAGGGGGGTCAAAGACTACTCAAAGGGGGTCAAAGACTACTTTAACGTATGGTTACCATGTTGGAAAGAGCAAAAAAGCAAGGGAAAACACTGCATACAAAAATCCAAGGAGGAGGCATTGCCCCCCCCCCCTTTGCCCTATGCTGCCGGCGCAAATGATTGGCTATATGTAATACATAATTAATTATTAGTTATTAATATATAATAGTAACGTATAGTTAGTTATGGTTAAAAATTGCCATTCATTAAATTAAATTTTCTATCTAAAATAATTGAAACGTTTTGTGTAAATTCTGAATAATTTGATGCTTTTATTGAAAGTAATATTAGTTTTTAAGAGTAGGCTTCACACAGGATATGACATCAAAATATTGATATGAGCTTTGCATTCCATTCTATGTGGCGGTGCTTTTTAATAACCTAACTTCAGCTAGTAATATTCCTTAATTGGAAAAAGAACAAATCTTGATACAAGCAGTTTCAAGCAATTTCAAATTCCTCTTTCAGATGTACGACAAATCTTTTGCTTAACAATCCTTGAATTTTATAAAGATAAGTACAGTCTCTGAATCATGTTCATAGAAGTTATTGTGTGTGCCAGACGCATGTATAAATGATGGGTGAAAGAGCACTGGATAAACGTTATACTATGCTATTTATTCTGCAGATAAGTGCGTTGCGGGCCCTTAGTCGAAAACACACGGTTAACCCTTTAAAGCGCAATGTTCCCGCTCTGGGAACACCCAACTCTGACATTTTGACTGTTGCCAGTCGCGAAGAATAGATTCGATTTCTATAAAAATACTTGCGGGTGACACAGCTACATGAGAATCCTTTACTTTTTAGCACGTCATTTCGCGTCAAAAAATTGTTCACGATTATTTTTAATAGCACTGACATCTGCTGAAAAATGGAAGAATGCAAGAACAGCCGGATAGATTGCCCAATGCTGAAAAAAGGGCAGCCGTTGCCATCGCTCGACTTAACGACCAGCAAGATGGCGGACGATCGAAACCTTCATCGCGTGCCACAGACCTAGAGACACCTTTTTTGACGCAGCTGCCTGTGCGCGGGCATAGCCAGCTGTCGTCAAAAAAGGGTCTCTATAGATGTGTGGCACGCGATGAACGTTTCGATCGTCCGACATCTTGCCGGTAGTTAAGTCGAGCGATGGCAACGGCTGCCCCTTTTTCAGCATTGGGAAAGGCTTGTGCCTCAAAGGGTTAATAAATATAGTGAAGTAGAATACGTAATGCGTAAATGGAATCTTGCATTATCTATCATTTTTAAGACTAACTTTGTGAATAATTACACATTTTTAGCGTTAGAGTTCTGTGAATTTCAAACTCGGAAATCTATGGATAATTTTGCAAAATCCTATTTTTCAATTTTCAAAGTATATTCATGCATCATGGTTGCTATGCGACAGCGTTAGGATCTAAGCGACGGACAAAAATTCAACTAATGATAAAAATTTCTTTCTTTCTTTTTTTTTTTAAATTTAATAAAAATATCGTCTGCACGTGAAAAGAGAACACAGGCATCTGCTGTTTTCAATAAATGAACATCACTCATGATACACTTTCCAACATAATGGAACCTGGAAAACAAATAAGCGGTTGAGGAAGAACTAAAATATTATTAGGAGGCAGTAATTAACGTACTTCTAGAACGGTATTGAAAATTTGAAGTCCACGAGAAAACGCGAAATGCCAGGATGCCAAATTGGCGAGAACCGATACAGGAGCATTAAACGGACGCCAAATAAAACGCCAACAACGTATCCGTTTATGACTGGCGTTATTGTCCAGTAGCGGGATCAAATAGAAAGAATTTAAAAAACCAGATGCGCCAAAAAGGATGCAACAAATAATGTAGCAGCTAAAATGTAACCCAAAATGAAAGCCAAAGTTATTTATTAGATTTATTACCTTATAGGGTCATAAACAAACCATCGAAAATGAAATGTTCTTAACCCATTTGTGCCTGGATATTTTTGCGACTTTCTTCGATTTTTACTGATAACAGAAAAAAATAGATAAATTTCTGATGTCAACTTCTTGAACAAGGGACGATTTCTTTTAAAATCATGATGCATATAAATCGAAATATCAACATCCTACTGGGTCATGTTAAAATATTTTGTAGAGTTGAGGCTCAATACTCATGAATAAAGGCTAGTAAAAATAAATAACGTTTTCGAATAATAGCGAAAATGCCGTCCCAAAAAAGGGACGCTTGGCATAAATGGGTTAATCAGAAGAAAACGCCAAGTAATGTATATAAGGGACATCGTTGGGCAGAGAAGTTACTTTAGAGCAAGACTCACGCTTTTAGCTAAATAATATTAATGTAACAAAAGGCACACCGAAAACCTTTTAAAACGGAAGCAAAAGGGAATAATTTTGATATTATAAAATGCTGAAATATATTAAATTTAGAATAGAAAAGCTAAACACAAATTAATTAGAAATATGTGATGAAACTGCATCCCAACATGTGATACCGACTCATAGATTTAAATACACCTTCCTGCAAATTGAAACTAGAATAACAAATAGGGTCGACTAATGGATTATGATACATTTTTAATGTACAGCCTTTTGGAGCAAATTTAAAATTTGAAAGTATCTCAGAATTTCTTTTTTCGCGACAAATTGACTAATTCTCTTGGAACCGAAGTTTTGCTTGAACCACGTAGCCTTAATGGCGAATATGGGCCATTATTTTCGCCAATTAAAAATTTAAAATTGTAATGTAGCTAAGACATATGTCTTCTCATGTTTCTGCAGTACAGATATCCGATCGATATCATTTCATGGTTTTGCATCACGCGATTCTGAGATAAGTGTTCGTGAGAACGCGTTGCTCTACACGTTTTATCCACTTTAGAGAGTTGTTGTGGAAAACACGGTTTACTTCAGGATAGTTGAATAATACTTATATAAAGCAAGCAAGAGGTCTCGGTGGGGGTGGGGTGGAGTTGAAGAAAAACAGTAAGTTATGCAACATTTTCGTAGTAACCTGGGTGTCGTTTTAAAGATGCTTATTTTTCTTCAATTGCAAAAAAAGTTCACAGTTAAAAAGTACAGAGTGAGTACTTTAATGTACTCATACTTTTTTAAGTACATTTTCGTCATAAATGAGTACATGACGTGCTTAAATATAAATTACAATTCAAGAAATGTAATTTAAGTACATGTGTTGCTTAAATTTAAGAGTAAAGTACTCGGAGCTATTACAAGATAACGGAGTACTTCGAAATGAGTACATTTTCCTTATTTCTAATTACCTTGTTTTTAAAGTGTTCCATCATCCACACAAGCACCTTTTTTGCTTGTATTATTTTGCAAAATATTAAATAATTTTAACTTTTGACAACAGTTCTAGTATTCCTGGCATTGCGGATACTGGAACTTTTTAACTGTTGAAGGAGGATGAACTTGTTGAACCACCCGAAACAATTAGTTAAACAAGAATCCTTTTTTTATGTGAGTTAAATTACAAAGTTTTAAATTAACCAGTTTCTAAGGCGGTAACCTTCTCCGCTCTATACCTTAGTGTTCTTTATACATAGTACAAAGTTCGCAAAACTGTGGGACTCATTTCAATGAAAATCATGTTTCTTTGTTTGATTACTATTTGCCATTAGTTTTATTTAGGTTAGGATTGCTACAAATTTTAGGTATAATAAAGGCCGATGGTTGTTATTCCCAAATACTAACATTGCAAAATGTATGGAAAGACATAATTGGTGTTATTTCCATTCATAACTAAAATGATTTCACAACTAACCATACTCATGAGCGTGGAATTGCTGTCAGTAATCACAATTAACGATATTGTTTGTTGTGATTAGATATCGATCGTTAGCTTTCGATTGTGATTATTTTTTAACACGCTTTTATTAGCTTCACCTGTATGTATGTTTGTATGCTTGTATGTTTGTAACCGACTCCTTTGAACTCGATTTTGACCCACTTTAAACGGTCAGATTTAATTTAAAATTTGTAGATATATCGAGGATCGATGACAATACAATAATTTGATAAGTTTATCCCGTTATCCTGATATTAACACGCTTTTATATATGAGCTTCAACTGTATGTATGTTTGTAACCGACTCCTTTGAACTCAAATTTGGCAGACTTTAAACGGTCAGATTTAATTTAAACTTTGTACATTTATGAAGAACCGGTGACAATACTATAATTTTATCTCATTATCCTGATCAGGATCGCCAGGATTAAATAATTTCCTCATTTCTTATCCTGATTGAAAGTAGAACACTTCCAAAGATTACAATCTTAAGAAAACCTTTTTTACTGTGGCCTTTATCGTACAGTGGTTTGTCACTCGGAAATTTTATAACGTACTGATTCGCAGCCTCTAGTTTATTCCGATGAAGTTCTCCATAAAGT
>JAWZYV010002084.1:0-24047 GCA_038373885.1 Cheiracanthium punctorium
TCAAATTTTTTTGTTATAACTCTCTTTTTTGTGTTGATCAAATGAAAAAAAACTATTGATCAAACGTGATCAAACGATAATCAAATGATTGTACATGAAATGGATTAAAAATTAACATTAATTTCTGTGAATATAGGGGTTTGCTTTTTTTTCATGTACATTTTTAATGCGTTTTTCGGGTGTTTTGGAGATTGATCAAACGCTGGAAATGGTTGATCAAATCTGATCAAATGATTTTAAACAAAGTGGCAGAGGTTTTGAAAGGAAATTTCAAATTTTTAATTTTTTAAAAGTTAGCCCCCCCTCAAATTTTTTTGTTATAACTCTATTTTTTGTGTTGATCAAATGAAAAAAACTATTGATCAAACGTGATCAAACGATGATCAAACGATTGGCATTCAGAACATTTGCTTTTGTTTTCGTGGGGGGGCTAACTTTTACTAGGTAATTTATTGCCATCTGCTCACATACCACGTCCACGTGACTTTGGACGGTGCGCGTTGCGGAGGGATTGACTAGGACAGCGACGGGACAAAAGGAGGAACGGATTGAAGGGGGAAAGAAAACAGAAATTTTATGTAAAAGATCCTATATTTTACTTCCAACGAACCGCCTCCACCCACGCAGTGTCTTACCACAGGGGTGTTGAGGGGTCACCCCCTTCCTCTCTCCGAAAATGTGAGACAGACAGACACGGGTAGGGTTGCCAGGTCGCCCAACCCAACAGCCGGGCAGACCAGCCAGTTTGGCCGGACATTTGGGTAAAAAGGCCGGACAGCCTAAAGTATTGAGGATTTTGTCTCAGTATTAATAGTTACGACAAAAAAAAATGCATGTAAAATCAATCTTTTTGGATGATGACCATGAATCTTGTTCAATTCTAATGAAATATAAATAACATCGAATGCCCAATCAGTTCAAGTACTTTCTGACTCATCAGCCAAAGTCACCCGTAAAAAGCCTAACAAAAGCCGGACGCCGTTCAGTTTGGCCGGACACGCAATCCAAAAGCCTGACTATGTCCGGCTTTATCCGGGCGCCTGGCAACGGTAGACACGGAAAAAGGGCATCTTATCCCCGTTTCTACCTGGGCGTACTGAGCCCTGATATCGGGTTTCAAAGGGAAGAATTTCAAGGATGTTTTCGAGGAGAAAATTGCTTGTTTATTCTACAATTTCTTCCGTTTGTTTTCATTTTAACTAGAGAACACCAGCTGAAACATAAAATTTCGTAACGCTGCGGCCGGCCCCTGGACCCATTGGATCAACCTTGTGGGCAGTACCGGACTAATGATATGAGTGCAAGAATAATGTGTTTTGGCACCCCTTTACAATGAAAATACGATAAGAACACCCCCCCCCCCCACAAAAAAAGGAAAGAAAGATGCGAGTGCTTTAACTAAAATGTATCGGAATATAATACACAACTTACTTATAACTATTTCAAAAGCTCATAATTTTAGCGAATCCAGGATCGGGACGAACTCAGTAGCTGAAGTTTTTAGTCCTTTTACCTTTCCTATACTTTTAATGACCTATTCTTGTACTCGTTCTTTTAACTGACTATTATAGGTACAGTACAGTGCTTCGATAAGCGTACACTACTGTATTTATTTATTTATGTGTAAGGCAGTGGCGGATTAATGTTAGCTTGTCGGGGGGGGGGGTTAGTTTATTGGTGGGGGCGGTTAGTTAGAAGACTGACATATATATCCATTTTATGGAAGTAAAATAGGGTCTTTTACATTAATTTCTTCTTTCTCCCCCCTTTAATCCGCCCTTGGTGTAAGGAGCAAACGCCTAACAACATCTAATTGGCTGAACAAAAGTTAGCAACCTATTTAAATGGCTCATTTGCGTTCAAAATCGCATAAAAATGTAAGATTTCATCCCTTTTTTTGTTTTCATTTAACTTCGGATTCTTTCTCTAAACTGCAAGTGTGGACGTCGCACACGCCTTAGGCCAGCTCTACTTTTGGGGGACATGAGCAGTTTAAATTTTTAAATCCTCCATGGAACCATGGAAGATTTAAAAACCATGAGTCTCGAGAAGAACATCAGTCTGTGTCATCTCGAGGAGCTATTTAGAATAGGGATGCAACGGATATTCGGCGAACATACTGCATCCGGCCTATCCGGCCGGATGCAGTATGTTCGCCGAATATGTACATCCGGCCTAAAATTATACACTGAGAAATAACAAAATAAACGTAATAAAGGAATAAATTCTAAAAACTGCAATTAGAAAAAAGAAAAAGCAAATATTTTGAAAATATTTTGTTTTAAATACTTCCTAGAATATATTTTTATCATGTATGGAATACTGAAAAAAAAATTAAGCATGGCTATCTTTTTTTAAGTGGTAAATTTATGGTGCAAAAACGCTACCTGTTTTGCAATCTTTGTTAGAATTCGGTTACCCTCCCCCATACATTGGCCTTGCTTATAAGAAGTCTACTTGCTTTAGTTCTGGCAGTTGGTGAAATTTTTTTTTTTCCCTCCAATTTGGATAAAGTAGGGAAATTTGTTACTTCGACTTTCCAACAGTTCAATGGAGATTGTTTTTCTTTCCATAATTGATTTTGTAATCTAACTCTTGAGGGAGAGCCGATTCATGCTGTTATTTGTATTCATTTCAATTGCAATAGAACTCGTATTCATTTCATGGAAAAAATGCCGAAAAGATTTCTGATTTTTTAATTAAGTGGTTTGAAATTAATGTGAAAATATATATAATAAGGTAATAGCTGAATAATCTAAGAAAACGAGCGAAAATAAAACTGAATAAAAAAGAAAATATACTGCTGCCGGATAACCGGAAATCCGGCTGAAAGTTTGGCCGGTTATCCGGTGTCCGACCCAATCAATATCCATTGCATCATTCATTTAGAATCGCGCCCATGGCGAACAAGACATTCAATCGTGTTGCAGAGTCTACGGCTTTCACGCATTTTTTTAATTTATTATGTCACCTTTGAACTGCCGTAAAAGATACCCCGGGTAGTTGAATCCGTTCCTTTGGTTATTTCGCACAGCAGCTTGCAAGCGGAGTCCTTCTGAAGATGAAAAGGGCGTTGAAAATAACACGGCGCGGTCAAGGAAGGAACGTAGATTATGTTCCTATTGATTTCGAGAAGTTTCTGCCCTGCGTTGCGTGCGTGTATATACTTACTGTCCATGTGACTGTGTACGAATTCTTTGTGCATTGCACCTAAATCTTGCAGAAGTATCTCCAGCGTGCAGTGCAGCTGAATCCCGAAAAGTTTCAAGGGCGAGGTATAGGACGAAGCATATATTAGTCTAAAATAGTTCACTCTCTTCACTTTAAACATCGAACCCATGTTTCTCCTGCTCTCTCTCCCCATTGTAAGGTGGCAACGGAGACGATTCTCCTTCTTTGACCGTTGTTGCTACTTTCCAGATGGGTTTTTCGAAAGCTTCGCTGGAGGCCACGGCTGCGTTGCGCTTACGGATATCCCTGGATTCCAAGGGCAGCAGCAAGATGCCGGCCCTTGGAATCCAGGGCCGACAGCTATTGCTTCCCAGCTAAGTAGATTAGCTGGGAAGCAATATCGGCCAAAGAAGGCGAATCTTGTCTTTTTTTAAACTGAGAGAGCGGTTAACACTTTGAGGCGCAACCCTTTCCCAATGCTGAAAAAGGGCAGCCGTTGCCATCGCTCGACTGAACGGGCAATCTATCCAGCCGTTCTCGCATTCTTCCATTTTTCAGCCAACGTCAGTGCTGTTAAAAATAATCGCGACCCTTTTTTGACGGGAAATGGCGTGCTATTAAAAAGTAAAGGATTCTCGTGGAGCTCTGTCACCCGCCACTCTTTTTACAGAAATCCAATCTATTCTTCGTGACTGGCCACAGTCCAAACGTCCGAGTTGGGTGTTTCCAGAGCGGGAACACTGCGCGTTAAAGGGTTAAACATGGGTTTAGTACTCGTAGTTAGGTAAGCAGTGGCGCACCCAGGATTTTAGGGGGGGGGCTGGGTTACAAATACTGCTGAATCGGTTGTAGTATCTCGATGAGTTAAACTCTATTAGGATGCCAAAATATACTGTACCACTCGACTGTCCCATAGAACACAAGCAATGTCAATCGTTACAGAGTCATAAATAATGATTTGATCTTTTCTTGAATGTTTTAAACGAGTTAGTTTAACAGTGTTTCATAAACTAACCGTAAGCATTTGTTTAAAAACTAATGTCTTTTTGTTAAAAAATACTTTCAGAGTGTCTACCCATGTCAGCAGGCAAAAATAGTACTATCGGAGTAGCCTCACCGAACTAAAAAAAATGGCCCATTGAGGAGCCATTTTCTTAATTTGAGTTGCCAAAATAGCACCCTTTTTGCATGATTTTATAGTTAAGAAATAAACACACGTCCTTTAGCTTCATTTAAGAAGGTATGAATAGAATGAAATAAATTAAAAGACTTCATGCGTTCTATAACAGAGTCAATAGTCCATTTATTTTTACAGCAGGATAAAATAAAAAATAGAATGTTGGATGAACGACCCATAGCCACTTCGAAAAGAAAAGGAAGTTGAGAAAAACCAAAATCTGATTTTCGAGTGAGTCGCCTGGAGAAAGGTACCCGTAGCCAAAGACTCGAAAATACGAAAATGACATTTTTTTTAAATCAAAAAAGTCGCCTCCTCTTTGAATCAGTAGCAAAAGTCGCCTTTTGAATCGCCGGTGGACACCCTGTCACTTTAGAAGACCATTCAAAAAAGAGAAGAACGAAGAAAAAAATGAACTCATGAGCGAAAATTTTCATTTTATAAAGTGTATCCTTTCTAACTTTCTACCTTGAGGGGGGCCCTCCGTGGGTGCGCCTATGTAGGTAGAGAAGCGCGCTTGAAGAAGGGCAATCGCTCCCTCCCTCGTGGATCTTCCACCGAAACCACCTGCATGCAGAAGAGTTAAGCAGCTGGACAGAACTTCACTATCCGAGCCAGTGTCAGTGTGGTTGATTTTAGTACGAGAGGCTGGGCAGGCCGGATTAAAGTGCTCTCTGGCGATTTGGCGTGCATCCCCAACCCTTCAAATACTAGACTATGGAAATAAAACTTGGAGGAAGGTAGGCATTTAAAAAAAAAAGAGGACCCATGGAGAGGCCTGATACAGTCGATGTCCCCTTCCTAGTACATCCCTTTTGGAGACACTTAAAAAGGACTTCTTAAAAGTAACTTATACTACATTCGGAGCCAAGTGCTTATATAAGTGTGCCTGGGATTCAATTCTATCATGATTTATATAAATGAGTAGAATAAGAATTTAAATGAATGACACGTTAAGGAAATGACAAGTCCAAACGGAACGCAGTACTATGCACAATTTGACTTCAGAATTCAATTTGTATTTTCAGTAAGGTCAAACCTCGTCAGTACTTCATTCTCGGGAATAGTTGAAAATGAATGGCTAAGCGGAGATTATATCGAATGCAAAACGGAATTTTAAATGTTGATCTATTAAGTGTGCCTGCAATTACCTCGCATATTTTATATAAATGAGTAGAATAAGAATTCAAATCAATAAAAATAGATGACAAATTAAAAAAAAAAATTATAAGTAAAGACCGTGGGTAGTAACAATTTAACTAGTAACAATCTGTCCTATTGAATCTGCCGTAGCACGGAAGTAGACTATACTATGAATAGACTATACTGTGACGAATAGACTATACTGTGTGGTATTATAAAAAGGCGTCGGGACTCCTGAAAGATTATGTCCTATGCGGAGTTGACCTCTTATTCAGGCGACTCTTACTAACGAGGTTCGACTGCATCTTGAAATTAAAAGATGCATTGAAATACAATATTTTTAAAGGTGCATTTTCAAACTACCACCAGTGCCATATTACCGGCAGGACAAACGGGGCAACTGCCCAGGGCCTACAGATTTTAGGGCCCAAAAGTCTTACATCTTACACTTTTATAATTTTAAAATATAATTACAAAGGTAAAAAAAAATTCAGAAGTTAAATAATTTTTTTAATTATAAAGTATGAACAATGAAAATAATTCAAATTTACATTTGTATAAATTAATTTAAACTTATTTTTAATTCTTCGAAATGCTCTATATCGATATAGCATACCAATATGTAGGAAAATAACCACATTTGTAAAGAGAATTTTTAGCGTTAAAAAATAGCAAAATTTTTCAATTATTTGTATTTTAAGAAATATTTACAAAAATGACTAAAGTGTTTGTATTCCATTCATGTTATGTTAGCAACTGTGATATAGCATTTTGAAGTAACTTTTAACTATCTGTTTCTTTCATTACAGATTACTTAACACAAAATTTGTGTTAAGTAAGCAAACCCTTTCTATATTTCCAAATATGGAAATTCTTCAAAATAAAGTACAATTATACTACGAAATTGATTTCAAAATCCGTCGTTTGTCTCGATTTTGGCCAGCAGTATTGCTGAACGATGAGTGTTGCGATATTGAAAGTTTTAAAACGTGTCCTGCTTTTAAGTTTATATTATGCTTATTTCCCTATTAGTAGAATCTCTAAATCACACATAACATTATTTAAATTTTGATTCATCCCATGGAAAAATAAAAGATACTTATCAGCATCGCTCATACTTATCGATCTGGCGTGACAACAGTCACTTCAAACTTTAGTCATAGCTGCCCGAGGCAATAATGGCTGAGCGGTTAGCACGCGTTCCTTCCAGCCTAAAATTCCCCGGGATCGAACCCAGCTTAAAATAACTTAAAATTTCAGCATAGAGGGGGGGGGGGGGAAATGCGCGGAAAAATAAAGTATGTGGGGCGCGTTCGCCAGCGGGCGCCCCGTGTATTTAGAAAAATTTTTTTAGGAAAATTTTTTAAGCTTGAAATGTCAAGCTTGATATGTCAAGCTTAATGCAAGCTGGGCAAGTGTAAACTAGAACACTTGATTCAAGCTTGCATTAAGCTTACACGCTTGAAATTTTCAAGCTTAATTCAAGCTTATTGACTTGATAAATCAAGCTTGCTGCAAGTTTGATGCTGTGCTGTCTGGGTGAGATGTACTGATTCTGAGAAACGAGGCTAAATGGTCATCTGTCAGTCTACTTCTAAAAGAATTCTTTCTAAGGTTCATAGTTGAAAACACTTGTTCCCATATATAAGAAGAAGCAAACGTAGCACTGATTTTCTGGGCGGGAAACTTACTTTCGATAATGATTTGTAAAACTCTGACATAGTTAGAAACAACTGCTTAAGAGGATTGTTAGATTGCAACGCAATGAATTCGAGCTGCAAATCGGACCTCACTGCTTCACAAGGCCGTAGCCAAGGGGGGGTTTTGGGGGTTCAAACCCCCCCCGAAATTTTCAGTCACATAACTTACTGTTCGTAGAAAAAAAAATTATCCCTTATATCGCCAATTACGATTATTGCACTTCAGTTCATTCAAACCGCATGTAATTTTTTACTTGTGTTTCTCTGAGGATCGCAAAGTGATAAATTTCACTTAAATATGCTACTCTTTTCTCTGTACGTTATATGCATACCTGTCTTCTGAGTATGGCCAAAAGGAAATGCAATTTCCGTGGCACTTGCAAGCAGAATTTCTCATTCTCATCAAATAATTCTTTAAATAAACAGTGTTTAATGTATCATAGTAGTAGGAATTTGTGAAGGTGGTAGCAAAAATGTGCCCTAAGTACACTATCTACGGCTGCTTTATTTACACAATTTTACACAGTATTTACATTTAACATAATTAGAATGCAGTATGATCGGAGCAAAAGCTCACATTCGTCTCAATGCTTCTCCACATTGGTTCTCTCTCTTCTTCTTTCACCCCCCCCCCCTTACACGTAGAGAGAGACAAAAAAGAAATATCGTAAATAAAAAAATTTCTCTTTCCACAAAAAATAGTGAGTCATCTCTCGATTCCATCGGAGATAGAAACACGAAACAGTTTCACAGTATCGTGTTTATGACCTCTATAAATAAAAAAGTCAGAGTGATAAGTTTGTGATTTTTGGAGTTAGGGACATGTAGGCTCCAATCTCGACCCATGTGGACCGGGAGGGAGATCCTACGTTGCATTATTCACGTAACCAGTCCGCTACTCCTTAGAATAAAAAGAGAGTGGCACTGCGGACAGCAGGAGTAAAAAAAAAAAAAAAAAAAAAAAAAACATCCGCTGCCTGGCTAGTGTCGCCCCTCTCGAGTCAGCGCCCTAGGCAGTCGCCTAGTTTTCCTTATGGTCCAGCCGGCCCTGCTCTGTCACACAGTGCTTGTCATTCTTTAAAGGCTGTACTGACACAGAGGTTCGCTACGCCGATAGGATATTGCTTATATAGCACTGTTTCAATTTGGATGCATTATTTTCGCGTTTTAAATAAAAATGAAAAAACACAAAGCTGGAGATCATACTTTGTTTAATTTTACTTTCAGTGTGCTGAAAAAAGTACCATATTAAAACATAAAACTTGAAACCCCCCCCGAAAAATTTTCCTGGCTACGGCCTTGCTGCTTCACAATTGTCGTTGAAAGGCATAGTAAAAATATCCAGTTCTGTTTGAATGGCATTGAAATCTTGAAATCTGCGTTCGAGCTCAAAATGCAGTTTTTCAAAGCCATCTTCATAATTCGTAATATGGATATATAATATATAAATATATATTTTCTTTTAATTTCCGGCGGACTGGCCAATTAAAATTCTATCCGCGGGCCGTAGTTTGCCCATCCCTGGCTAACCTGCCTATCTCGAATTTCATGGAAAAGAAATTTCGAAGAATATATTCAGTACTTCTGACTGAAGAAAAAATGGGATCTAATCATTTGTGTACATTAAAAAAATAATAATCAGACATTCATACATTAAAAATTGGCGATTTAAAATTACGAACGTTTACTAGTTCCTTTTATTAATAGTTACTTTTCCCCCCCCAATGTTTAGTGAAAAGGACAGAACATGAAAATTACACTACAAGAATTCTAGTCAGTCACTGCACATGATATTTTTAAATGATAGTGATAATACTTCATTAGATAACTTACTCTATACAACTGTAGAACTCCAGGAGGGAGGGAGAAAAAAGTTTCCTAGAATGCCTCAAAGGTTAAAAAGTGCTTGATTTATTGGCATCCAATTCACAAAAATCCAAAATTTCGTAGTGCCAGAAAAATTTCAAGAATATAAATATAAATCACTAGACCCTGGCAGACGATCACACAAAAGCACACAACGAAATAATTATCCACCAATGAAAGAGGACGACACAAGTAACCAAATTACAGAACGATGTTTCAAGGAATCGCATTGGTTGTCCGCCTCGGAGAAATAGAACTTTTTTGGATCTATCTCTCTCAGTATTGAAATCCTCCTACATCACGTGACACGAATAGTATATCTGAGAGTGTCAACTTTCTGTTATAATCAAGAGAATAATCCTCAGGACCTGATTACTGAAAAGGCTCGGGAAGCTTGAGCTTTCCCTCACAATTTGAAGGGGGGCCTGAAAATGACTGAAAAAGTGCAATAAAAATTCAAAATTTTGTTTTTAAATGATCTTTTAAGTTATTGTAAACATTTTTAATGAAGAGAAGTGGTGCTTTTCAGAAGTCTTGATACTTCATGTCGCAACATTTCTAAATGGGTTTTTTGCGATGTCTTTGCCTGGGACATCTACTGAAGTTGAGAGTTTTTTTCTGTTATGGGGATATTTGGCCGGCAGAAAGGGGTAGACTTTTAATTTGTAATGCTAAACATCTTCTAAATGTCAAAATTAATTCTCAACTTCTGTGTTGTGATTTTTATGTCATCCAAACAAAGAATTCCTGAAAAAAGTCATGTCTAATAAAAAATAGGACTCCATTCATAAAGTTGAATGTTACAGTAAGGTCATGTTTTTAGTGATTGGTTAATGTTTAAAGTCATTTCAAAAATACTGTCAATGTAAAATCTCGTTACAATGAACTCAACTATTATGAAGATGAATGAATAAACTATTTTTATCATAGGAAAATTTCAAATGAATCAATAAAATGCTCTTATCAAAGGAAATCATTAGAACTCATTCAATCAATGAAATTTCTTTATGAAAAATATTTTTATGAAAGAAAATCATTAAAACTTTACTTTTCCCAAACAATTAGAGGATGGGGGGCCCGAAATGAGACTGAGCTTCCAACCCCTTCAGAGGTGAATCGGGCAAGTGTCATTGAGCATAAGCAATGCAAGCATATTGGATATCTGAGAATAATTTTAGATCTTGGCGAAGTCATTTTCGGTCTCTTGTTATATAAAAATATTCTATGAGCTTTAAAAGGGAAGGAAAACAGCCTCTGAAATAGGACCCTCTTCCAGAGCCATTGCTTAGACTTTTTAATTGGGGGTGGGGGGGGGGGGGTGCCAAGTCAAATATTGGTTTTGACCAACTTCTATTTTTTTTATCAACTATATTACCAACTTTTTACTTTTGCCGAATTTGCGTAATTTTGCCACGTGTGCCAGAAGTAGAAAGTAAATGATAGATTTGATAAAAAATAGGGACTGATTTTGCCAAGTACAATAGAATTTTGCGAGTTTTAGGGCGGTGCGTCGAGACGTGGGAATATTTTTGAAAAACAGCATGATGAAAATAGGTGTAGGCACACACACACACACACTAGAGATGAGACGGGCTCAGCCCGAGCCCGGGCCCGACACGGGCTCGGGCTCTGTAATTCACGATTGCGTTCGGGCTCGGGCGGGCTCGGGCTCGTGAAAAATTTCTCCTTTGTTGAACATACTCCTTGAAACATACTCCTTGAACATACTCCTTGAAACATACTTTAAAGTGATTCGTGGGATAAATAGACGTACTTATTTCAAAAAATAGCGGCACGGGGGACTAGAAGGTGTGTGAAGCTCCAAAATTTATTGTATCCTATTAATGAAGTAGTTAAACTTATTTGCTTGAATTTTATACCAGAAAACGCAATTACTTTGTTGCCAACCCAATATTATGAAGATTAATTATAAAATATTTTTATCAAAGGAAATTTTCAAATTAATGAATAAAATGCTTTTTTCAAAGGAAATCATTAGAACTAATTAAATCAATGAAATTTCTTTTTTATTAATAAAATATTTTTATGTAACAAAATTATTAAAAATTTAATTTTCCCAACTAAACAGGATATAGGGGGCCCGAAATGAGACTGAGCTTCCCCTCACTTTAGAGGTTAATCGGGCCCTGATAATCCTATTACGTCACAGACACAAAAAACATAGCCATTATTATCTCTCATCAACTCAGTGGCGGCTCGTGGGATACAGCAGGTACAGACGGACTGCACTTGAAATTATCAGCACATACTTTAAAATAATTTATTCTACTAATTTTCCTAAATTCAGATTAGAAGTGTGGAATTCCTACGGTAAATTAAAAAAAAATCTCAAAAAAAAAAAAAAAAACCAAACAAAAAAACCGTATTGTGGCCGGATCGCTCATTCAGAAAAAAAGCACTTTAATCTTCCCGCAATACAATTGGGAAAATCTTTGTTTCAGCCCAGAGCGCTGATAAGAAAATTGGCAGCACCGTTGCCATGACAACGATTACGTAAGCAGTTTGACGGGTAATTGTCCATTCATAAGCGTCTATTCAGGTTTACCTTCTTGATGAATTCAGCAATATAAAGTCGAGAGTTTGCCGAACCTATATTCTCCTTACCCCCTCCCTCACTTCTCGAGCCAATCAGTGGGTCGAATTCACCGCGCTCTTTCAAGTGCTGCCGACGTTTCAAAATCTTTTATGAGCTGAGTCTTAGCTGCGTATCCCCATTATAGCCTCCATCAAAGCAGTATTGTTTTTAAGTAAGGAACAACTAGCATTGAGAGGACATGGCGAGCGAGAAAATTCTTTAAACATGGGAAATTTTAAAGAACTTTTAAAATTATTGATATCTGAATTAAAACAACGCCTTTTTATGAGGGCATCACTGACTGATTCGCAAGTTTAAAAGAAAGGAGAATTGATTTGACTTATAAAAAATTGATTTGACTTATAAAAAAATATACAGACAGACAGACACGGGAAAAGGACATCTTATCCCCGTTTCTGCCTGGGCGTACGTAGAGATGACTTCGTAGAGATACGACACGGTCTTAGTGCGCATGCTCAGAAAATCATCCACGACAGAAAAATCATCCAAACTACGGCAACCCGTTTTTCCTCAGTTGGCCGTTACTCGCGAAGCAGGCGAGTTTTGTTTTCCGCTGAGCATGCATAATATCGTACAATTATGGATGCAATGAGTACGGAGAAATAACTACGGTGCAGCAAATTAAAGTGCTGTCACATAACGATGTATTATTATTCCCCTTACATTTTGTCTGTTTGTTTGTTTTTGTTTATTAATTCATATTTGTAGTACATCATTCATAAAACCCTTACTTTATATG
Source organism: Cheiracanthium punctorium (assembly GCA_038373885.1). NCBI lineage: Eukaryota > Metazoa > Arthropoda > Arachnida > Araneae > Cheiracanthiidae > Cheiracanthium > Cheiracanthium punctorium. The sequence continues at coordinate 12,414 of JAWZYV010002084.1, forward strand.
AATATTGGAATTGGTTGATTTTTAAATAATGGAAAAGATTTTTTTTTTCCTTCAAGCATGCTTCCTATAATGTTGTTGTAGAAGTAAATTGTGATTAAGTTCACATGAATAACTTCATTTGTCAGTTTTAAATGTATACAAATACATATATTTGTGCTGAAGAATTGTACTTTTCTTTCCTTCTGAATGTTGTTAACCTTTTACAGATCACATTGAGATCCAGGCATATTTTATATCAGTTCTTTTGCATATTTTGTCTTCTAATGCGTTAGTTAAAGCACATTAGTTATTTAAATGGGGGAAAATTTAATACAATTTTCATTCTGTTTCCAATTGGGAGCATGGGTCATTTCTGATTACAATTTACATTGATTTCAAAAACTGATAATACTGATGGATAGTTTAAATGATAGGTGAAATATTAAGAATTAACAGAAGATTTATTTTTAAATTTAATATTTGGTAAGTTTTAATGTTACTTCGTTAAAAAATCTAACTCGGTGATTTAAATGGGTTCTCCTTTTACGGCAGTCAGGAACGTGACTTCTTAAATTAAAAATAGCGTGAGATTAAATCTACCGTGTTTACTCGCGTAGTAGTCGCCCTCGCATTATAGTCGCACCCCTGTTTTGAAGCAGAAAAAAATCGTCAAAATATTTTCCCTACATAAAAGTCGCAGCCACGTATTTGATCTTCATTTATGTCTGTAAAAATATTACTATAAAAAGAAAAATGCCTCTTTTTTGTGTGTAACTGACGAAAGGACTATTTAACATACGGCAGATAATCTGGAAGTATTTGGTAACATAGTAATTTTATTATAATACCAGTAATGTTTTTAGATTAGAGTGTAGAATATTGTGTAGTGTATTTCCACGCATAATAGTTTAATTTCTCCAAGAAAAATGGCAAAAAAGTGCGACTATTACGCGAGTAAACACGGCATGCCATAATATTTACGTCATATCAAAGTAAATTCACAAAGAAACGAGATTAAAGTAAACTATTTTCTTCTGCCGAAACATGGAGGATTTAAATATTTAAATTGTGCATTTACGGGGAAGAAACGAAGATGAAAGTAATAGGTATTATTAGTAGATTTGCTGCGATAATATGGGTTAAAGCACAATATGCCGTTAGAATATACAGAAAGCGGCACGTGCTCCCAATTTTGCGTCAAGATCTTTTTATTTTCAATATTTGCTTTGAAATTCAAAAGGAACCATCGATAGAAGAAAAGTCCCCCAAAATCTTTCCTGTGCCCCCCCCCCCCAAAAAAAAAAAACCGTGAAAATCAGTCACATTACACCAAAGGACCATTACAAGTACAAAAAGCAAAAATTGAAAAGTAAATAGTGAATATTCAATTACACCTCAATAACACGTACATTTTTGAACAGCTTAATAACTTCTGCATAGAGTACTTAAAACAACTCATGCCAGTAAATATTTTTCAGAGACTGATATCTAGTGAGCTACGATTTCAGAAAAATATTGCTTTATCTAAATATTTATAACTGAAACTGAAACATTTTGATTCAAAGCGAAAAACTCGGATGAAACGCGCCGAGTAAAAGGTAGCCAACAGCAGTTTGGCGTCTGTATTCTTTTCGCCAAATACAGTCCGGCGCAATCATGGAAAAAAGTACAAAATACAAAGCTTTTGAAGGATTTTTTAATCAATTTAAAGCATGATATGCGCACATATAACATAAATAAATATTAAAACAATGTTATTGTAAAGTACAAATAAGATAAGACTTAAAATTCAAGCTTCCGATGACAGCTCGAAAGCGAAACTACGTAAATAATCGCTTCAAAATAGTAGTTAATTTCGGATTTCTAGTTAAAAAGTGATTTTTATGCATTATGTAAGTATTTCAGATTAGGAAAATCGAAAGGAAAAACATAAGACTGATTATTTAATGCTTAGATACAGCAGTTTTTCCGAAGTCACTCCGTTTCACAATGCTAACTCTACGGAAGATTTTCATCCATAGCCCGCGGCGGCTGATTCTCCGCTTCAGCCAATCAGAAATTATTTCACTCGTGTCGGGTCTCTGACGAAGTACAGGGTCTCTAGGCGTACGTAGCGTTGCCAGGCGTCCGGATAAAGCCAGACATAGTTAGGTTTTTTAAAGGCGTGTCCGGCCAAACAGAAAACTGTCCGGCTTTTGTTAGGCTTTTGACGGGGGACTTTGGCTGATGAGTCATAAAGTACTCGAACTGATTTGGCATTCGATGTTATATATATTTCATTAGAATTGAACAAGATTAATGGTAATCATCAAAAAAGCTTGATTTTACATACAATTTTTTTGTTGTACCTATTAATACTGAGACAAAATCCTCAATATTGTAGGCCGTCCGGGCTGTGGCAAAGTGGCCGCTGGTCTGTCCGGCTATTGGGTTCGGCGACCTGGCAACCCTAGGCGTACTGAGCTCTGATTTTCGGGTTTCAAAGGGAAGAATTTCAACGATGTTTTCAAGGAGAAAATGGCCTCGTTTATTCTGCAATTTCTTCGGTTTGTTTTCATTTTAACTAGAGAACACCAGCTGAAAAATAAAATTGCGTAAGACTGCGACCGGCCCTTGTACCCATTGGTTCACCCCTGTGGGCGGGCAGTACTGGACTAAGAGCAAACTGACACGAGTGCAAGAATGAGTTTTGGAACCCCTTTACAATGAAAATACGTAAAGAATACACACACACACACACACACCCCAAAAAAAAAGAAAGAAAGGTGCGAGTGCTTTACCTAAATTTTATCGGAATATAATACAAAACTTACTTAACTTATAACTATTTCAAAAGTTCATAATTTTAGCAAATCCAGGATCGGGACGAATCCAGTAGCTGAAGTTTTCAGTACTTTTACCTTTCCTATACTTTTAATGTCCTATTCTTGTACTCGTTCTTTTAACTGACTATTATAGGTACAGTACAGCGCTTCGATCAGCGTACAATGCTGCATTTATTTATTGATTTGTAAGGAGCAAACGCCTAACAACATCTTATTGGCTAAACAAAAGTTAGCAACCTATTTAAATGGCTAATTTGCATTACAGTGGCGGCTCGTGGGATACAGCAAGTACAGCCGGGCTGCACTTGAAATTATCAGCACATACTTTAAAGTAATTTATTCTACTAATTTTCCTAAATTCAGATTAGAATTATGGAATTCCTACGGTAAATAAAAAAAAATCTCCAAAAAAAAAAAAACCAAACAAAAAAACCGTATTGTGGCCGGATCGCTCATTCAGAAAAAAAGCACTTTAATCTTCCCGCAATTCAATTGGGAAAATCTTTGTTTCAGCCCAGAGCGCTGATAAGAAAATTGGCAGCACCGTTACCATGACAACGATTACGTAAGCAGTCCCTCCGCCATAGGCTATAATGGGGATACGCAGCTAAGACTCAGCTCATCAAAGATTTTGAAACGTCGGCAGCACTTGAAAGAGCGCGGTGAATTCGACCCACTGATTGGCTCGAGAGTGAGGGAGGGGGTAAGGAGAATATAGGTTCGGCAAACTCTCGACTTTATATTGCTGAATTCATCAAGAAGGTAAACCTGAATAGACGCTTATGAATGGACAATTACCCATCAAAGCAGTATTGTTTTTAAGTAAGGAACAACTAGCATTGAGAGGACATGGCGAGCGAGAAAATTCTTTAAACATGGGAAATTTTAAAGAGCTTTTAAAATTATTGATATCTGAATTAAAACAACGCCTTTTTATAAGGGCATCACTGACCGATTCGCAAGTTTAAAAGAAAGGAGAATTGATTTGACTTATAAAAAATAAGTAAGTTTTCTTTTTTTTTTTTTTTTCTTTTCTTTCAAGTTATCGTTACAAAAGAAAATTCTAAGGAAACTTCGAATCAGACACGGATAAATGCAATTTTGAGGATAAGAGCGGCTGCTTGAAATTTATGTCCATTTTATGGAAGTAAAATAGGATCTCTTACATTTTTTATGTAATTTCTTTTTTTTCCCCTCGGTGAGGGCTTAATCCGCCAGCTTTCGAATTCAGTAACAAAGATTTTTCATTCCTGTCCGGAGGAAGGGGGGGGGAGCTCATATGCTTCCGGCTGCACTAACAGTTTTGACCACGGGCCGCCACTGCATCAACTGTTTTGATTTATGAAATATTTAAGGAAACTTATTTGGATTCAGATAGACAAAATTCTGCACAGCTTGAAGCTCTTCAACCGATTTTGTGGTGTTAATTAAAACTTTTTATTTATTTATTGATTCCCTGCCGACAGTTTAAAAGCACGCTAGCTAAAGGAGGGAACAGAGGCTTACTTAACGCAGCTAACGAAAATGCGAAATGCTCTCGCTAAACGCAGACCCCGATTCTTCACACATACAGAAATTGAGTTTAGACATATATAAGGGCACAAAATATGAATCAGCTATATATACCAGGGAACAAAATTCGAAGAGTTCCGGACACAAAAATGTTGAGTCAAAGATAGAGGCCCTCAAATTCATCCATGCCCGTGGCCCCAGTTGGTCATAATCAGGCTCTGGAAACAGGCAGACATAACCAGTGGCGCACTCAGGATTTTAGTTTAGGGGGGGCTTGGCTACATACAAATACTACTAAACTCGGTTATAGTGACCTCGATTATTTACAACTCTCTTATAACGTCAAAATATTCGGTACCCTTAACTGTTCCATAGAACACAAGCAATGTAACGCATTATAGAGTCATAAATAATTATCTGATTTTCAGTGACGTGTAACCGAGTTTAACAGAGTTTCATAAACTAACTGTAAGCATTTATTTAAAACTTTTAAAGTAAATGTCTTTTAGTTAGAAATAATTGAGGACAATTAAAAAAGAAGAAAGAAGAAAAAAATTAATTCATTATCGACAATTTCATTTTTAAAGCTTTTACTTCTAACTTCTACCGTTAGGGGGCTTCAGCCCCATAGCCCCCTCCGTGGGTGCGCCTATGGACATAACGGCGAAGTTCCAGAACAGGACGGGAAAAATGCCAGGACACTCCTTGCCCTGAGCGGGTCTCTAGACCAAGAAGGTAGTGATTGCAACGGGATCCTAACATTGATTATTACATAATTTAGAAAAAAAATTTAGTTCTGTATTCAATTCATTTATCTATTTCTAACTGCGTTCTATTTATCTATTTCCCTTTTTTTGCACGGGAAGAAGCGAATAATTTAAAATAGGACCGTAATTACCCGTGACAAAATAGAATATTTTTAGAAAAAGGTTAGGTAGTCCCTTCTGCGTCCCCGCACAGCCAGCTGAGTCAAAAATTTTCTTTAGCCCAGTGGACCGAGATGGGCGATTCGATCGACCACCCTATTGCTGGCAGTTAACCCTTTAACGCGCAGTGTTCTCGCTCTGGGAACACCAAACTCTGACGTTTTCACTGTTGTCTGTCACGAAGAATAGATTGGATTTCTATAAAAATAGTGGCGGGTGACAGAGCTCGACGAGAATCCTTTACTTCTTAGCACGTCATTTCCCGTAAAAAAATGATCACGGTTATTTTTAACAGCACTGACATCGGCTGAAAAATGGAAGCATGCGAGAACAGCTGGGTAGATGGCCCCATGCTGAAAAAAGGGCAGCCGTGGCCATCGCTCAACTTAACTATCCGCCCTCTTGCTGGTCGTTAAGTCGAGCGATGGCAACGACTGCCCTTTTTCCAGCATTGGGAAAGGGTTGCGCCTCGAAGGGTTAAATCGAGCGATGGGAACGGCTGCACTTTTTCGGCATTGGTAAATGTTTGCACTTCTAAGGGTAAAGGAGATTGGGAGAGGAATACCCTTACCTAACAACTCAGTTCTGAATAATGTGAAAGTGGGCACAGGGAATCTTATTTGCCCTAGAGTGCCATCATCTTCACATGCAATGGGAAAAAGTAATTTATTTTTATTTTCATGCACCAGGGGTCGATGCAAACGAAAATTGGGTCCGTTTTGTGGCCCCCTTCATAAAATTACAATCGATTAAAACGGCCCTTCATTGACATTTTAGCCTACATTTTAATCTGTTTCATCAATTATTTTTTAAAAAATGTTATTTATATTAAAAATTGGTATGAAGATTTACAAAAATAAGTTCTGAGTTTCACAAAAACAAGCAATTTTACAAAAATGTGACCCTGGAAAAAATTCCTGGATCGACCCGAGTTATATGTTTGCATATGGGAAAAGCTTTGAAGAGGGTGTTAGAAATTAGAAATATATACTGTTACGAATTTTCGGGGCAACCTACTGCTCTGGGGCTTAACCCTCTCGTCACCCTGAACCTCATAGGAGGCTCCTATTTCAAATAGCAATATTTAGAGAGAAAACAATTGAATTGAGTATTTTTTTTCTTTCAGTGATATCAATATCATTCATTTAGAAAGTATAGGAGGCTCTTCACTAGATGCATAAATCGTGCCTAGATTGCAGTACTAGTCCATTGAGATCATTTTTTACAGTTTTCGCTTCATTGTTTCGGGAGAAAAATTAAGAAAATATGGACGCTGCTTTTTGACCGTTTTTTTTTTCTTTTTAAGGTAAGTATAGTTTTTTTCTTATTCCTCAACCTTTACCTAATAGGTGCATCCTTTTAAATTAATTTTAGCATAACAAAATGCTTCGAAAATGCAGAAATTATTATTAGAAAAATTATTATTATCGACATTAGAAAAAAATATTTTTGCATGATCTATAATAGTATTTCAGATGCATTCAATGCTAGACAGATTTGTTTTCTCTGATTTTTCATAATTCGGTGACGAGAGGGTTAAAATAGTTAAATATGGTTCTTAGGCGCGTAAGCCTAATTTTCAAGTATTGCACAGGGTGTCACAAAAATAGCGCCCAAACTCTGCACAGCCAGATTTCTCGTTGGGAGTGCATAAAGAGTGCCGAAAGAACCATAAGTGTACGTCCCGCAGTTTTCAAAAAAAGTACGAGAAAAAAGCAGAAACGTCATTTCCGGTTCACGAAAAGAGCTTTTATTGGAATCCTGAACATAGTTTTTTTTTTTTTTTTTTTGCAGATGCTTTCATAAAATGATGCTCAAAATGTCCACCGTGCATATCGAGGGTTGCATGCGTGCGCAGTGAGCAGTGGAATGGCCAACTGCTTACGTTCAATCACTCTGGTACCCAACCCACATAAATACACTAGCACGAAGGCCCAACTAGCACACATACGTTGGGTTATTGATGGCACGTGGTTGGCACAAGGTTGTTACGTTGGGCAAACGTTGGATGTCCATATGGACATGTCGGTATTCTGTTGGCTAAAGGTTGTGTTGGGCAACCGTTGGTAAACAACCGTTGGCCATCGGATGGCTGAATGTTGTGTTGGGCAACCGTTGGTAAACAACCGTTGGCCATCGGATGGCTGAATGTTATGTTGGGCAACCGTTGGTAAACAACCGTTGGCCATCGGATGGCTGAATGTTGTGTTGGGCAACCGTATCATTGCGCATGCGCAGAGACACACATTCAGGAAACCGGGAAGCGATAGATTCATGTCCGTTCGCTGTTCCGTTTCCGCCATTGCTTGTTATGATGTGTTGATACACTTTTATAAAGTGATTGATAGTTGAAATCTGAAACGAATATTTATCTTTTCAGCTATATTTCTGTGAATTTTAATCGTTGCATAGGTACGTAGTAACTTGAATCACGATAACTATTATTATTGATGCATTGATTATAGTTCGATTGTCCATAAGCCTAACGATCTTCAAAGTATGTAAACAAACAAATTACTATGGAGCTATGGTAATAAATATATAATAATTGCACAGTGCTTATTAAAAGATGCGTTTTGGATTACTAAACAATGCTAGACAGCTTAAAAATAAAGTTTTATTTGCTCATAGTTGTACAACAGTCGAGAAGGTAAAATTGGACACAATTGTTTTCTCCTAATAAGATTATTCTGAAAAAAAATCAACTTGAGCCGTGCTTATATTTTGCAAGATTATAATGACTAATGAGATTTCAGATTTAGAAGTAGTTATTAAACTAACACTACTTCAATTTTGAAATCTCGTTGGTTCACAGTGGTTAATCAACAAGGATTTAAATTTGTGCATCAAAATTGTTTTGTTGTTAAAGGTATGTATAAAATATTTTACAGTTTTAAGAATTCAGTTATTTTAATATTTTACAAATGTGTTACAGTACTTTACAGTTCATATATATACCTGTATTTACCAACTTCATTTTGTTATTTATTTATTATTTATTATTTCATATTGTTATTTATTTATTATGTTATTTATTTATTATTTTAGATTATTTATTATATTTATTAATATTTATTATTTATTTATTATTATTTATTATTTTTGTATCTACACCTGTTATTATGCTACAGGACTCAAATTTTATGGAGAAAAATACATAATCTATATGCAATCAAATACTCTTTGAGAGTACTGGAAGAAAAAACATTTTTATTGCTTTGACAAGTCTCTTCTACTGCGTATTTTAGTTGAATGAAAAATATCAGTAGCTCTTTAAGTAAAATGCTGTGACTGAAAGTTCAGATCCATGAACTGAAATCAATACTGATTTTTTAAAACTTTTCTTCAGACATTCTATTTTTTGCATTAGAGAAAGGATGCACTATGGAAAAAAAAAAGTTCTCTCTCTTTCTCTTTTTTTTTTTTTTTTCAAAATTTTGTGCAATGGTAATTATGCGGGATGCGTTGTAACTTTTTTTTGTGTACCATCAACGACTTTTTTCATTTTATGTGCTATAGCGTGTAAGCAGCATCACTAATACATTCTGTTGTACTGATATCTTTCTCATAGTCAGATAATATAGATGCACCCGTGTGTTGATACTTGCATGCGTCGATATTGCATACATAATGCATATGCATTACGCATGATATTTTTTTTTTCTTTTACTTTGCAGTCAATATCTACAGTTAACTGAAAATAAAAATAGAACTACGAAATGTCATCGTATTCCATACAAATTTTATTCAGGCAAACTAAAAATTAAGAATCTAAAAAATTACGTAAATTGAAATAAATGTAAAAAATAATAAATAAATATTTTAGTAAAGAATGATTTCTGTGACATTCTTCAGTGACTTTATCAATGGCGGCTCCAGACTGAATTCTCGGAGGGGGCCATCGAACTTTTTACTTAGGTCTATAAATTGTTCAAAATGCAAATTGAACGTGTGAAATCGTGCAGTATGCGAATCTAAAGTTGTAAAACAAAATTTTGGAGGGGGCCATGGCCCCTATGGCCCCCTCACTGGAGCCGGCCTTGGACTTTATACTCCTATTGGATTTCCCCACATGAATATTAAAAAAAAAAAAAAAAAAAAAAAAAGATTAAGCCTCCTTACAAAAGTTTCAATTGAGTAAATTTTCAGAGGTTTTGAGAGACACTTTACAAAAGTAACTGTCAAAGGAGAAGGAGGGATATGAATCATATTTAAAAAAATAAGCATTCTTTCCTTCAACATTATATGTTTTTTCTTTTAATTAATTCGAAAAGTTTTTATGATTTTGGTTTGCCTGCCGTCCTGGTTCTCTAAAACTGTAAAGGATAGCTTCTGAAAGGACCTTCTAAATATTTTCCTGCTTCCGATCTCTCCCCCCTCCTTTTTTTTAAACAGTTCATAAGTTGCACCTGTAATATTAATTTTCCTCATAGTGCGAAATAGGTTAGTTTTCTACAGATGTGTTTGTAACTTGACAGATCGTTTACTATTTAAAAATAACACATTTCTGTTAGTGACGGGACTAGAGCCAGTTTTAAGCAAAAATGTTGGGAGGGGGGTGTAAAGACAAAATTTTCTGACGATATATACCAATATGCTTTCAAAAATATACACCGATTATCTGGCCTCTTGGGCGGTTTCCTCCAGATGTAGCGTGAATACGCATTAAATCCCCTAAAAGTCCTTCGCCCGAGGCACCCCCCACCCTAGGCAGATACCTAATGAGCATGTTTGCCTTAAATACACACTACATTACATGAGCTGGAATGAAGTTGGCTTGAGGGGACAAAAGGGACTTGTTTACTGGCACAAAAATCACTAAAAGGAAAATTGTAACAAGACTATGTTCATGATATAGTATAACTTATAATAAACTGTCGGCAGAACTGGTAATTTATACACTGAGCATTTTACAGATTGGTGATTAAAGCTGAAATTTGCTGACAGTCCTTTGGCAATTGACGATTTTGTCGACAAAAGTACTTTTTAGGGGGGGGAGGGTGTCCGCTCGCCTTCCTCCTAAGCGCACAGAAACCCACTGTTGAGGTGAAACCATATTTGATGAAAGAAAAAAAAGTGACTATTTGATAATATGCTTCGTTCTACATATCTGCCGTCCCTTAAAACTTATCTGAATCTGTCACTGCATTTGCTGTTAGTAAAATAATTAAAAACTTTAATTTCAAATTTCACAGTTTTTCATATATCTATAGAAATGTTATGAAATAGCACATCAATTTGTCAAATATTCGTCAAATATAATTATCCAACATTAGGTTTCTGCATTGGCCTAAAATATGAAACTAACTTATAAATGTAATAGTTAACAATTATGATAGCTAAATGTTAAAAATAACCAATTTCCAACAGTTGGATAATAGAGTGACAACATACAGATTTTACGGTGTCCCAATGTATACATTTACACGTTAACCCAACGTATGCATTTATACGTTAACATAATGTATGCATTAATACGTTAGCCCAACGTATGCATTAATACGTTAGCCCAACGTATGTATTTATACGTTAGCCCAACGTATGCATTCATACGTTAGCCCAACGGTTGGAAATATGTTGGCAAAACGTTAGAGCATACGTTGGCCCAACGTAAGAAATAACCAGTTGCCAACCGTTGGATAACCGTAAGCCAACGTGTCATTTCAACGTTGCCCCAACGTATGCATTCATACGTTGCCCCAACGTATGTGTGCTACCTGGGGGGGAGGGACTGAATCACTGTTTGCTGTAATTAGGACTCGATAGATCAATTATTTCAAACGTTTTCATTGAAAGAAATCTACAGGAGCCAGATCTAATGATTGTAGCGGCCTTAACACCGCGTTCCGCACATGTAATCCAGTGTCTAATTTAATGTTTCTAGTAGTCTTTCCTCGCACCGGATGTGACGTCATATTTTGTTTTTACTATTTTTCTAGTAAACTATGGATCGTACAGGTACAGTTCTTTGGACAATTCTTATGTACTTCCAACGAGGAATCTGGCTGTACAGAGTTTGGGTGCTGCGCTATTTTTGGGACACCCTGTATAATGATAATATTCTATTCCCGGTACTTACTTATTATCCCGGCGGTCATTTCTTCCAAACGATTTTTGCTTGAAATGTGCTGGTGAACTGTTGTCAAACATATTTATGACCATGAATTATTTCATTCGGCCGGCATTTATCCAGGCGAAAAATTGCTCGTCTTGGTGAACAGCTAGGATAATACGTAAGTACCCTATTCCCTCTAAATCCTAGAGTCCCCAAAGGAGCCAGTCCTGGCCTGAACTACGTCCATGTCAATGAAAAAAACATATTTTAACATTCAGAAAATGTATTAAATTGAAGTTGTTGGATTTAATGGATTGAATTGGTGATTTTCTAGCGG
>JAWZYV010002085.1:0-16547 GCA_038373885.1 Cheiracanthium punctorium
CACAAGGCTGGATCCAGATTGAATTCTGGGAAAGGGCTATTGATAGGGTATCCCACTGGAGACTAAAAAGTCGACTTTTGCTGCTAATTTAAAGATAATGCGACTTGGGCGACCTTTTTTGAATAAAAAGTGTCATTTTCATACTATTTTCTAGGTTTTGGCTACTTGTACCCTACTGCAAGCAACTGATTTGAAAATTGTATTTTGGATTTTGTCAACTCCCTTTTCTTTTTAAAGTTGCGATTGGTCATTCATCGACCAATCTAATCTGTGTTTTTAATTGTACTATAAAAGTGAATGTACTATAAGATCCGTTTTACATGGAGTCCCAAAAAGGTGGTAATGGGATTTAATTCTTTATCTATAAGAGAAAAGTAGGCAGTAGGCCCAGAAAGCTCCTTTCGAGGTTCTTGCCTAGAGATTGAAAAGAGGCCCCTTACTGATCAATTTAGAGGGAATAGAATATTAGAATATGCAATATTTGTAATTTAGTCTTACGTGCCTAATGTAGTATTCGACTTACTACTGCCGTGAAAGTTTAGTTTAGTTAAAAAAAATTTGATTTTTTTAAATTGAGCAAGTTTCCAAATCAGAATTAAGATTTTACCATGCGTTGTGTCCGATAGTGTAGAAAATAACCCAATGATCTCAGCCTTGCCTGAAGTGTGTGTTAGAAAAGTGGTAAAACAAACACAGAGACATCGTATTAGATCACCAAATCACAAATTTATTTAACAAATAACAGGGGTAAACAGCATGCGATAGTTATGCTCAATAAACAAAAAAAAAATATAAGAGTGCTTTAATTTCCCATTATTAGCCCTTGTGAATTAAGCAAAAAAAAAGAAAAAGGAAATGCTTAAATAAAATTGTCATGACAAAAGCAGCTCGATTGGATCCAAGTACTTAAGTTAAAAGGCTCTGCTGCAGCAAAAAAAAAAAATATATATAAAAAATATTTATCCTATCAAAAAAGAAAAAATTTAGAAAAAAGGAATTTGGGCAAATGAGTCCCCACCTTCTCCAAGCCTTCACAAGGCATCAAATGAAATCCCTCTCTAAATCCTATCCTGTTACTTAAATCCCCACGATTACAACCAAAGAGCAGAGCTTAAATAATAAACAAAGAATTACATTACAGTATTTTGTTTTTTTCCCATAAGACACAAAATTTGGATATGCAAACAAACACAATCAAGAAATTTCAGTAAGCAAAATCAGTATGACAAGAAAAGAACACATAAATAACAACCCCCAATGTGGCAAGGATATTCACATATTTTGACATAATGAACTGAACTCAACAATTGACAAGATTAAAACATGGCGTTACAGGTAAGTTACACTTCGGGATAATACTTAAAGAAAAATTTTAGCTTTTACATTTGTCTTCAATCCCCCCCCCCTCCCTTAGGTTAGGTACAAAAAAAAAGAAACTTCATTAAGTTAGGATAGTTCAAGAGTGGACAGGCTTCCTGAGTCGATTGTCTAGCATATCTGGGAGAAAAGAAGAAATAGGAATGGGCTCACCCGATTGACCAGCAGTGGTTCGGTGACAGTGATCCTCAGGGCGCGGATGGTCGGACGCAGTTAGCTGCAGGGCTGAGCAGCATAGACCTTCTTTGGACGGGAGCTCAAGGTCTAAAACATGATGGCTTTAGCGGTGGGCATCATAACGGCTCTCCACTGGGTACAGATGGTGCAGAACTCGGTCGTCGACGGCTCCTGAGCCGGGCAACCACGATCCCTTTTCAGGCCTGGGTATGTCGATCTTGCATAAGCGATAGCGCAGGGGCGCTAAACTTGTCGCCCATCAGGAAGTCTGCTTGAACGATGATGGGGGCCGCAAGCCCATTTCTTCAATCACAACAAAAAAACTAAGAGGCGGTGGTGGATCATTGCCCTAACAAAGGGTTAAGAACGTGACGTCTCTCCCACGAAAAAAAAAAAAAACATTGCTTCAAGTGATTTGACGTCCAACAATAAAAAAAAAATAAAATTGTGGAAAGGTGATCATCATTAGTCCTGGCCCTCTGGCCTACGATTTTGGGGGATCACATCCTATAAGTTGCTTAATGGGGCGTCAAACGTCGAACTTGGACAAAAAAAAAAGGCGAGAAGAGAGTCCAGGAATCACCCTCCTTACAGCACCGCGTCAGCTCTCAGAATGACGCTTTTCGCCCCTCGGTTGAGGAGCTTCGAAGAGACGCTGGCCGCAGGGACCAATCAGAGCGCGCCATCTCAGCCGGGAAACTTCGAGAACATTCGATCGACGGGGGAAGGAAGCGGGAAAATAAGAAAATGGCGGCCAGCAACAACTGCACGCGGGAAAGGAACCAACTTGGCCGAGAAGAAACGCAGGCAGGAACGGCCATCTTGAAATGGGGAAAAAAAAAACTTAATTGATATTAAGGGCCTTAAAAACGTTATTAAATTTCCTAAAATTTTAGCGGGAGATAGCTAATCGTCCGAGACAACCCTGGGTAAAATTTGGAATAAAAATTAAAATTAGAAGAGAGTAAAACTAATTAAAAACCGGACATGAACAAGAGATATTGCAAGAAATGAGTTAGGCTATTGAAGAGAGAAGGAAACGTAATAGTCAGCAGAAAATCGACAGAATTTACCTGATAATTAAAATTACACCTCCGGAGACCGGGCAAACAAAGGCAGGATTAATTTAAAGAAAAGGTAATTATTTAAAAAAAAAGATCCCAACAAAAAAAAGATAATTAGTAGTAATTTAAAAGAAGTTAGCTATTGAGTTATAGAAGAAGAGTCATCCAGACCATTATATCTCCTGACAAAAGGTATTTAAATTAAACTACCAAGTTAATTACAAGAATTAAGAAAATAAATAATTAATGGTTAAAACAATTAAAAAAAAATACTGCTTTTGATTTGTAAAAAACATTATCCCCCAAAAACAATACAACACTAAAAACTATATTTAACTATTTTAGAGCTTTTGGGGTCCCCTCGAGCTGCGGGGTTCCTGGGTCCTCCGCTGTGCGATTGCCTAGCGACTTAAGATTACTGGGAAATAAATAATCGAATTACTCTGATGTTATATATCAAATTACGCTAATTATAAAGTAGTAGCCCCGTTGAGCCCGGAACCCTCGACGATGCCGACCTGGCCAGTCCGAGCCTGGTGGGCAGTGTAAATTGAAAAGATGTTCAAAATAAAGTCGGAAACAAGACTCCGTTAAGAGAAAATTCCTCTTGTTAATTTACAAAAACTTATACTTTTTAAATTTCTATATGACTCTTGTGCCCAAGGAGAAAAAAAAAACTTGTATAACGCCTAGAATTTTTTGATTTATCATTTTATTCATTACTTCCTAAATAAAGCTAAATGACATACGTTTATTTTTTAACTACAAAATCATGCAAAATGCTACTATTTTGGCAACTAAAAGTAAGAAAATGGCTACTAAATTGGCAACTTTTTTAAGTCGGAGAGGCTACTAAGGATAATAATTTTGCCTCCCAACATTGGTGAACACCCTGCATTGAACATTTTACATAGGTCCATAAATTGTTCAAAATGCAAACTGAGCATGTGAAATCGTAAAGTATGCGAATCTAAAAGCTGTAAAACAAAATTTTGGAGGGTGCATTGCCCCCATAGTGGAGTTGCCCTTGGGAACACAGATGAAAAAATAACGTGCTTCTTTTCTGTCTGGTTTATTTTTTACATCTACTTTAAATTACCGCAGTCAGTGTTTACACTTGTAAACATGTTTAATTCTGTGCTATGGTGAATAGCATAACTAAATAAATACTTAATGGGATCCTCAAAGTTATCCATAACATCAGGCTCGATCTAAGTCAAGTGCACAAATAATTTCTAATTTTAGGATTGCTACCGAAAAGTTAAAAATTCTAAATATTAAAAAAGAAAGAGTTACTAATAAAAAAAAAGAGTTACTAATTAAAAAATGTATTAAACAAAATTGTTCTTCAGTGTTATTTTTCTTCATTCATGCAATCGTTATCTTTACTGTGCTTCAATCCATTCTCCCTTCTCCCACCACCCCCTTTCCGAAACATACTTTTTTTAAATATCTTTATTTTTTTCCAATTTAAGTTCGTGTGAACAAAGCTTAACAGAATAGTTTAATTTTTTCACAAAAATGCAGATAATGACATTCCACCTATATTTGAATTGATTATAGCCACTTAAGACTGAGATATGCAGACTTTTTTAAAAACTAATAACAGAAACACCGTTTTTTTAAATATTTTCAGTTTTCAGACTGTCCTGTAAGGGGTTCTGTAATCTATGAGGAAAAAAAAAAAGCTCAATGTGCATCAGATTTAACACCCTTCTCACCTTTTCGTTGACTTTACCCTTCAAACTTCATTTTATTTACACACTCAACTGTATGAAATTTGAATTCATCTGCCATTCGATGTTTAACATTCTTTTGCTGTGTATGTCTTTCTATTCCTATAAAGCATCGGATACTATGTACTGCTGATAAAGAGCAAAACAGATTGTTTAACAGTGTATTTCAGAAAAAAACCACTTTTGGTACATAAGTACAAATAAACTAATTATGCCATGCACTTCCAAATTTTTAGAATGCATCTTTACAATCTGTACTATACACGGCAATAAACGATGATCCTCTATCAAAAGCGAAACTTTCAGAAAAAAATCTTAAAAATCAAAAATTTAGCAGGATATGTCACTTTTCGAAAATTTTTAGTGTGCAATTCTTTGTTGAAGAATTTTTTTTCCAGAAATTTTATAAAAGGCACCATTATTTCATTTATTACGGCGGGTAGTTCAGCTTAGAAAGAATCATCCTGAATTTTTCTGGGCCCCTGGTGCAATTAGCTTATTTTAATTTGTGTACTTAGACCGTGAGGAAGATATTATTTCTTTGAACTACACCCTTAAAAGGGATAATTTGTAACATTAAAAACGGGCAGATTTCAATGTTTCGTCTTGTCTACATTTTTTTTTAAACTTACTGTTTTATTCCTCCCTTTTTTTAATCTTTTTAGGAACAAATTTAAAAATATCAGCTAAGCTGACATCCCATATCATGAGTGTAAAAAAATCAACTGTGCTGCAAATGTTGTAGGTTGTGTATTACAAGGTCTCTTTAGTCTTTTTTTTCTAGAATTTGGTCCCTTTTTCCTCTAGAGATATCATTAAAAATGATGTATGTTATAGTATAAGATTAAAGCATAATTAATAGAATTATTAGATGATTCATTAAGATTGGCATTTGAGTTGGAGCACGTGAAGCAACTGCTTGACTAACCGTCTGCGGCTGCATTCTGTTTATTCTAGTTTAGATGTTTGCAGACACTGCCATCTGTTGGCAAGCATTTGCATTACAAGTAACGTATATAACATGCCCCCCCTTTTTTTTACATGAATCATGATCTGAAAGAAAGCTATTATGATTTAAATATAGGTGATTTAGTTGGAGTTAAACAGTAAGTGAAAGTAACAGTTTTAAAGGTAAAGATTCTCATATCAATTGTCCCTAAAGCGCTGTGGCGTTATTATTGTTCTGCCTGATTTTCTAACAGACTGAGCTGGAACTGGATTACTGTTTGTTGTTGACTGAGGAATAAAAGTGCTCTTGTTTTCTTCCTCCTACGTGGAACTTGGATACAAATCTTCCACTGTTCTAGTTGACTTAGATGTCCAGGTGCTTTGATCACCCGACCTGTCCACACGAATATGATAACGGTTTCGTCGATACTTTCCACGATCTTCACTTCTTATGAGCGTGGCTGTGGGCCCACTTGATTGATTATGCCACGCTTCCAAGGTTTGTTTTCCTTCCAGAAGAACCACACCACTGTGTTTCTTTAGAGTTCTGAATGCTGTTTTGCATGTTTATTAGCATATTTTTGTTGCTTTTCTTGTCTTCTTCTCAGTGCTTTATTTGCTTCTGTTGTAGAGTACTTGGGGTTAAGGAGCTCACTACTTGCTGGCAGGAAGGATCTCAAGCGTCTACCCATCAACAGCTCAGCTGGGGATGGAAGATCATTTGTAGGCTGTGTTCTGTAGTCCAGCAGGACTACATATAAATCTTTTCCTTCTTGATCTGCTTTTATGAGAGAGTTTTTTAGTGTTTGAACTGTCCTCTCCACTTGTCCGTTAAATCTCGGGAAGTAAGGGGATGTTATAGTATGTATAACACACCATTCTGTCAAGAACTGTTTTACTGCTTTAGAATCAAATGGAGGTCCCCCATCACTGACTAATTCTTCTGGAATACTGTGGCGGGCAAAAATAGACTTCATTGCTGAAATCAGAGCTGTAGCGGTGGTGCCATTCATCAACTGAACTTCTACATATTTAGAGAAGTAATCGATTATAATTATGT
This sequence comes from Cheiracanthium punctorium, assembly GCA_038373885.1. NCBI lineage: Eukaryota > Metazoa > Arthropoda > Arachnida > Araneae > Cheiracanthiidae > Cheiracanthium > Cheiracanthium punctorium. The sequence continues at coordinate 6,363 of JAWZYV010002085.1, forward strand.
ATTTTCGACCTTTCAGATCCATAAAGTCACATGCATCTTTTTGCCATGGTCTTTTAGGTAATGGTACATTCAAAAGTGTTTCTTTTTGATTCGATCGTTGATATCTTGGCATATTTGGCATTTTCCGATGTATTCTTCAATGTCTTTGTTCATCGATGGCCAGTAAAAATATTCTCTGCCTCTAGATTTGCATGCGACTACTCCCCGGTGGGACATATGCAGTTTCTTCATGATTTCACCTCTCAAGTTTGTTGGGACTATTAATCGCTGGCCTCGACAGAGGATACCATCTGTTGTGCTATGGATTTCCTTTTTACAATGCCAGTAAGCTTTTGCAGATGATCTTGTATGCTCTTTGTCAGGCCAACCAGTCTTCACATGATGCCAAACGTCTTGCAGTTCAGCATCTCTAGAGGTTTCTTCTGAGAATTCTGTCCATTTTGGATCAGACGCTGAAGCTAAGAGACAAATTTTTACATGTATGTCTTGAAGTTAGTCTTCTTCTTTCATAAATTCAGGTAGCTGATCCCTTGACAGTGCGTCTGCTATGAGGAGTTGCTTCCCCGGTACACATGTTAAGCTCACATCATATCTGTTTAGTCTTAACAGCATATGCTGTAATCTCGGGGATACTGAATCATATAATCTTTTATTTAACCCAATTAGTGGTTTATGGTCAGTTTGTACAACAACTGGTTTCCCATACGTGTAATAATGGAAATGTTCCAAGCCATAGATTATGGCCAGCAATTCTTTCTAAATTTGTGCGTATCTTTGTTGCGTATTTGTCAAAGATACAGATCCATATTCTACTGGTCGTGAGTCTTGTAGCATCACTGCTCCAATACCATTTTTACTTGCATCCACAGATATAGTTACTGGCTTAGTAACATCAAAATATTGTAAGCAAGGTGCTTTTAAAATGGTCTCCTTGATTTTTTCGAAGTCTTTTTGCGTATTCTGATCCCAGAGCCACTCGTTATCCTGTTTCAGTAATGAATGAAGTGAGTGGGTGAGATTTGATAGATATGGAGTAAATTTGGAAAGGTAGGCAACCATTCTTAAGAATCGCTGTAGCTCCTCTCGATTCTTTGGTATCACATATTCTTTAATGGCCTTCATCTTCTTAGGGTCCGCCTCTATGCCTTCATCCGTAACAACATGACCCAGATAATTTACTCTAGAGAGTGATAATTGTGTCTTTTCCAGGTTTAGCTTCAAATTTGCTTTTCTGGCCAAAGAAAGCGTCTTACGAAGAAGCTGACAATGCTCATCTATTGTAGTTGACCCAAGAGCAATATCATCAAAGTATGGGCTGATTGCCGGTTCTTCTTCAAAAATTTCATCCATTGCTCTTTGAAATTCTTCTGGAACATTATTGATTCCGAATGGCAGCATTAAAAATCTATACCTGCCCCAGGGTGTAGTAAATGTTGTGAGATAAGAGGAGGCTTCATCTAAGGGCAGCTGCCAGAATCCATTTTTGGCATCTAAAATTGTAAATATTTTGCAACCTTGCAATTTTGACATTAGTCTGTCAGCTGATGGAATTGTATAGTGTGGTCCTTGGATGGCTCTATTTAACGGTCTAGGATCTAAGAAAATGCGAAGCTTTTTTGGAGTATCCACAAGAACCATATTGCTGACCCACTCGGTAGGTTCATGAACCTTTGCAATGATACCAGTTTCAGTCATACGGTGCAGTTCTTCTTTAACTTTATCATGAAGTGCTAATGGTATTTTTCGTGGAGCTGCTACATGTGGAGTATAATTGTCCTTCAATGTAATCTTTACTGTGTGATTAAGCTTTCCTATTCCGTTGAACACATCTGAAAATTCATTAATGATATCTTTGGGAGTTACCTTTTTCTTAAGTGTTCCTCCTGGCAGAATTTCATATACACGCTTTATTAGCCCTAGCTTTTTACAGGCTTGTAAGCCAAGAATGGGGCTAGATTCTAGTGAGGTTATAACAAAGCGACAATTCATATTTGCTTTCTCAGTTGTACATTTAAGAATGCATTCACCTATGATAGGAACTGGATTGTCACTATAATCAAGCACTGCTTGTTTTGTTGAAGCTATGGTTGGTTTGCTGGGCCATTTTGATAGCTCTGACTCTTGGATCACATTTACCTGTGCTCCTGTGTCTAGCTTGAAGTTGACCAAATTACCATTAACTAAAATTGTGTGAAACCTGAGTCTGCTTTCTTATTATTCAGTATGTTTACTAACTTGAGCTCTCCCAGATACGTGCACTCAGAGTCACTTTCATCACTAAGGCATTCCACAGCATTTACAGAACGTATTTTTTGTTGACTGCTTGATTTGCACATATTTGCCCAGTGGTTTTTTTTTTCTGGCACAGATTACATCTGCTTCCGTAGGCAGGACAATTCCGGCGCTCATGTTTATGTCTGCAATAATTGCACTTTTTCTTCCCCTCTTGTTTTGACTTCGATTCCCGGCGGCGATCTCGTTCGGCGCCGTCTGTTCCTGTTGAACTGAAAAGGGTTCTGAGATACCCATTAGGGTTTAAGTGAAAAAAATTTCTATCACCATAATTTTTATTTTAATTTAGCAGTCATAATAACTTACAGTGGTAGAGTTTGCTGTTCTTTCCCGGATACCTATAAGTTTCAAATTTGTAATGCTGAAAAACTTGCTTTAAAGACTTCAAAAAACCAGACTTTTAAATTTATAACAAACATTAATTTTTATTTAACAATTAACAAAAAAAAAAAAAAAAAAACAACAATAACATATAAAATGACTAGGTAAGTAAATTGATGTAATTAAAGAAATCATTTATCTTACTAATTTTCATTCAAAAACAAAAAGGAGATCATGGCAGCAGCACAATCTGCAAAATAAGTTGAATAGGAGGTTGACACTTTGATTATTGGATGCCGGGGAATATTGAAAAAAATATGCAATTATTTTGAATCCACATCCTTATAATTGATTACTTTATAACTGCTTGAAATATTGTATAAGATCATTGAACTTCATTGAAATATTGCTAAAATAAATCTTAGAAGATATTATTCACATTTTGCCAGCAGTGGTGATTTAACACTTGAAATTATGAGACATCATTAAGAAACCAAAAGTTCTTTAATTAAAATAAATATTATAAAGTTCAAATACATTCACGCTCGCTGAACGTCTTACAGAACTAGCATACACAGAATATACAGAGGCTAGAATCGAATAGCATGCCATAGAAATGCAATAACTCGCAGGCAAAAGGAACCACATTATATACGTACAATTCACATGTGCAACAGTTAATTTGCATAAAACAAGGTTCTGACCGGCCAATCAGAAACAAAATGTCTCCGTTACTATGGAGATATGCTGCAGCGATCACGGCTCATGAGAAAAACCGAAAGAAGAACCGCGGGAGAAAACGTGACGTCACGTGGCGAGTGAAGTTGCCGACGAACTTCGGCGAACGCCGGAGAGGGGAAACAAACGCGCGGGAGGCTAGCAAGCGGCCCCCTCTCATGCACCGTGATCACAGCAAAAAAAAAAGTACATTATCAAAACATGAAAAAAATTTAAAATTACTTTCCCAAAACCTTTACACATTTAAATTCAAAACATTTTAGTATATATATATTAAACGATGCAACACAATACAATACAATAAACCTTATTAGACGTATTCTGCAGAATTATTTACAAACACACAATTTTTTTTTTTTTTTTAATCACAAACCACAAATATTCCTGTGCAAGAAAACAATATATTATACACTTCGTTCAAATATAACCTCACAAAACTTATTCAGTCCATGTTTGTGGAGTGGCTTCGTAAATACATCAGCTAAGTTCTTTTTACTATGAACATATCTAAGTTCAAAAAGTCCATCATTTACTAAATCCCTTATAAAGTGTAGTTTTACGTCAATGTGCTTACATCGAATATTCTCAATAGGCGATTGTGCATATCTAATCGCGGCCTCATTGTCACAAAATATCTTATTGTCTTTTAATTGTAATTCAGCAATTCCCAATTCATTACATTCATCTAAGATGTGTTTTATCCAACTAACTTCTTTAGAAGCTTCCGTTAAAGTAACAAATTCCGATTCCATGGTAGAAAGACTTACGAACTTTTGTTTGAACGTACGCCAAATTACGGGCGCATTACTCATGAACAGCAATATCCCACCCATAGAAATGCGATCATCTCTATTGGATGCGAAGTCTGAATCACTATAACAGTTAAATTCTACATTAGTTACATCTGACAACTTAAGTTTATAATCTCTTGTATATTGAACATAACCCAATAATCGCAATAATGCGTTCCAATCCTTTACACCGGGGTTTTCTTGGAATTGTGCTAAAATATTTACAGCATAACAAAGGTCTGGTCTCGTACGGTTCGCGAGATACGACAAACATCCCACAACGTTTCTATATGGTAACTTTAACATTTCATTTCTTTCCGATTCTGATGCAGGACTGTCCGTCTTTGACAGGATACAGCCTTTAACAATGGGGAAAGTTGATAGTGGGAAATTAAAACTTTTGTATTGTTCGCAAATTTTCTCTATGTACTTGTGTTGGTGTATGTATAACTTTCCAAACTTTTCTTCAAATTCAATTCCTAGAAGCATTTTTGTTTTTCCTAAAACAGTGATATCAAATTCATTTTTGAACAAACTTACAATGTGGTTGACGCAGTCCAATGTTTTTCCAAAAATCAAAATGTCATCGACATACACAAGAAGAACAACATTATCACTATATACGTATGTACAATTACTCCATTCTAGTCTTTTAAATTTTAATTTTTCTAGTGTTCGGTCAAGTTCACAAAACCATTCTTTACCGCTCTGCCGTAAACCATACAAAGCTCTTTTAAGTAGGCAAACGTGATCAGGATGGTTGGGATCTTTGAATCCCTGTGGCTGATACATGTAAACTTCTTCCTGTAGAGGTGCATATAAATACGCACATTTAATATCGATTTGACAGTAACACCAATTAAAGAAACATACAAGAATTGAAAAGAATAGTCTGATTAATGAAAAATTAACTACCGGACTAAAAACTTCGTCATATGTGTCGTTTCTATATTGCGCGAATCCTTGCGCTACAAGTCTGGCCTTATATTTTACTATCCTATTATTTTCATCACATTTCAAATTATATACCCAGCGGTTCCCTATAATTTTTTTATTATCAGGTTTAGGGACTAGTTCCCACACATTACGCGCATGCATCATCTTTAATTCTTCGGCCATAGCACACTGCCATTTTTCGACTTCCGCAGACGACATACATTCATTATAATTACTGGGAATTTTTATTTCTATATTAAGCGCTTCGGGTTGACAATTGTCCGTTGTTTCATCTAAATTTATTTGATCTGTCACTTTTCCTGAATAAGTGTTCTTACCACTAAAATCAAACAGATTACTATCAAATTTAATGTTATGCGCTTTACAGTATTTCTCTACCTCATTACCGGATCTTAAACGCATATTTTTACCCTCAATGTTATAATAAATATCAACTCGCGTTTCATCCTTTCGTGGAACAGCACGTCTAATCCAAACGATGTTTTCATCTGGGGGGAGGGTGATTTCACCATGCGTTTGCTCAAGACTGGTTAAATCCATATCATTTTTTTGAAAATATACAAATCTTTTATTACTCTTACTGGGTTCCAGTTCGGCTTCCACACACTTAATTCTCTCACTAAATTTAACATTTGATGTTTCTATTACTTTATTTTCATTTTTAAGAAATATGCGATAACCTCTAGTATCCGACGCATACCCTACCATTATGCCGGTTTTCGCTTTTAAACTTAATTTATTTCTTAAATTCTTCGGTGTGTTTACATAGGCTGTGCAGCCAAACATTTTAAAGTAAGAGACTACTGGTTTTCTACCTGTAAAAAGTTCGAATGGTGTTTTATCTTTATTTTTATGACAAATTTGATTCCAAGTGTGTACGAAGCATTGAATTGCTTCGCCCCAAAATTTATTATTTAAACTGCTGGCATGAAGCATAGCCCTAACTGCGTTCATTGCTGTTAAGTTAAACCGTTCACTAACACCGTTTTGTTCTGGTGTGTAAGTATTTGTTCTTTCGGCATGAATACCCTCTTTGTCAAGAAAATTTTTAAAGTCTTTATTACAAAACTCCATTCCATTATCTGTACGCACATTTACAATTTTTAAATTTAATTGCCGTTCCATTCGTCTTTGGTATTTTTGAAAACAATAAAAAACTTCAGACTTTTTCTTCAAAGTAAAAACAGTTACGTGCCTAGAATAATCATCAGTGACAGTTAAGAAATATTGGCTACCGTCAAGTGACGCAACGGGCAACGGCCCACATACATCAAGATGCAATAATTCAAGCGGTTTCGAAGATCTAATATTCGATATAGGTTTAAAACTCTTCCTTCGCGCTTTAGCTAGTTTACACGACGTACAAGATTCTTTATTGATTTTTAATGTGGGTAATCCACGAACACTATTATTTTTACTAGTATGCACTAAATGATCCATATTAGCATGATTAAACCTGTAGTGCCAAAGGGCTAATTCACTGGTTGTTTCAGTTGACAGATTATACATTTTACTTCCTACCTTTTTGCCGTCCGTTTTATTTTTAATGTAGTGCGAGGGTTTAAAAAAATAAAGACCATTGGTACGTTTGGCATTAAAAATTGCTTCACCTGCTTTATTATATACCCAAATTTTACCGTTTGTACCTATAAACTTTGCACCAGCACTTTCCACCTTCAAACCAGATATCAAATTCCTACGCAATTTCGGTGAGTACATCACATCCGTCAGCTTTATAATATGTACTTTTCCATTAAGACGTACACCAAACTCTACAGTTCCAACACCTTCTACCTCACTTTCTAAGTTTCCTATCGCGAGAGACATTGTGGTGTTTTGTACTGGTTTATATGTGGAAAATAAACTTTTGTTGTTGCAGAAATGATTAGATGCACCTGTATCAAATACCCAAATTTTGTTTATTACTGCATTAGGTTTACTAGCTTCAACATTAAGGAGATTTTCGTTTACTTTAACATCACAATAATTACTAGATTTTACTTTTCGTTTTGTACCACTTTTATTTCTATTAAAACTAAGCTTTACTCTGCAATTGGCTATTACATGTCCGTATTTTTTACACTGGAAGCAGGGACCTAACTTGTTGGGGTTTTCATTTTTATGTTTTTGCGTGTCCTCAACAGTTGTGGATAACAAAGTACTCTCGTAATTACTTGTGTCCTCCTTCACTTGACGAATGCGTCCCTCCTCTACAAGTAGTTCGTCTAAGATTTCCTGAAAGGTAAAGTCTTTCTCTGGCCAACGATAAATCGTTTGTACTATATTCTGAAAGTTAGAATCTAAATATCGAATGAGCTGAAATCCCTGATATAACTCCTCAACAGGGTGACCTAAGTCGCGTAATTTAAGTATTGTTTTCTTTACTTTAGCAGCAAATAATCCAATTCCTTCTTCCGCAACATAACGATGCGAGAAAAATTCATCTAAAAGTTGTATAGTTCTAGCTCTAGAAGAGGGTTCGAAATGCTTTTTAAGCGTGTCCCATGCAACATCACCCGAATCTACCGTTGATATAAGTGAGCGAAGATCAGGGCTAACACCCAAATATATCGTCGAATATGCCCTCGCTTTACGCAAATTGTAGTCTAGTATTTCCTTTTGTGTAGCTTTATCGTCTAAAGCGGGTTCAGTTTTATCAATAAATTTCCAAACTCCCCTTTCCATTAACAAAACCTTCATGTCATCTTTCCAGGTGTTCCAGTTCGATGCATTAAGCATCTCTATTTGGTTGTGACTTTCGTGAATATGCGAGCACATTATTACCACTTTACAACACTAATTTACAAGAAGTATAATAAACACATGCATATGATGAAAATTTAAATATAACTTACAACACGGGAGAGTCCTATTTCATACTGATGAAACCGAAACGTTACTGCAAGGAAAAGTTCCATAGTCTGTTAAAAGGCTCCTTTAAAGGGTGTGTGGGCAAACCTCGCCAGCCCCTAGCTTCGGCTCTGGGCCCAACTGCGAGATTTTTATTGAATTCATTGCAGATACATGTATTCAACAAAAGCACAATCCATAATAAAATTAATTTTTAATCGAAATTTCGTCTTTTCATTTCAGATAATTTTCTGAGAATGTGTCTGGAAATAGCATTTGACGATTAAAATTATTCGGATCATCACTTATTCGGGTTGAGTGGAGAATGAGACTAGGCTTCCCTTAAGACCAAGGGCCTGGATCCGGGCTCAGCTTTGGCCTATGCCGGTCTCTGAGTACCCACTCTCTCCCCAGTTTGGCCTATCCCGGTCTCCCGGTATCTAAGTCTTTCCAAATACCTTTACAGAGTAAAATTAGAGTTTATTGTTACAATATTGGTTATTGCTATGAGATTAGGTTATTGATTAAGGGAAAGCTACACGAGAGTTATATATCTAAAGGGGATTATGCTTTAGGTGTGGACTTTTGAAGGTGTTCTAGACCATAATCACGTTACAACTGGAGAAAATCACCCAAAACTCTAGACCGTTAGATCGACAGCAACGTGGTAGCCCAGAACCCTAGATCTGTACACTTTAGCCATCTACTACTTTGAGTGGTCTTAAGCACTCGGCCACTGTTATTGTTTCAAATCAATTGGAGAATATACATAAAACAAATTTTTGAAACAGGAAAGTGTGTGTTTGTGTGTTAGCACATACCGGCAAGCGAGGACAAAAGTGTTGATACACACCTTCTAACCGAGGACATCTGTCAAACCGAGGACGTTCTCGGTTCGAAACAATGCAAAATTCGACTTATTTTAGGATATTTGAATGCAAATATGTATGCAGATTAAATTTCTATAATTTTTTTTTAATGTCCTCGGTTGCAGGTTTTAATGCACAGTTATGTGTGTATAGTGTGTAAAGATCTCCAGGGGACTTTCCTGCCGTGTGTATAAGAGGTGCTCGGTTTGTTAGTGGAAATACATGTTTTTAAAGGGGCGGTGCACGGGGGAAATCGAACAATGGAACGTTGTGACGGGTTTACTACGCGTAGTAAAAGTAGTAGAAATGTTACTACTGAGTGTTTGACTGATTATATAGCCGGGCTGGAAGGGAAAACTTTTGAGCCATTATTTGACTTGTAGCAAGGCTTTTTAGACGGATGTTAGTTTGTCAAATTAAGAACTTACCAGACATAAAACGAGAGAGAAAAAATGATTTAAATTGATGATTTTACCCATATATTTATAAATTCGCAAATTTCAACGAAAGTGTATCTTGAATAGTTGAAAAATAAATAATTTCACTTTAAAAAAAAAAAAAAAAAAAAAAAAAACGAAAATTATTCTCGTGTTCGGAGGAATTATACTTTTATAAACTATTATTTAAACTTTGTTACATAAAGAAACTATTGTAATTAATGAAAGAGTCATGAAATAACATAGTTCATTAATAAAAGCTCGTCTGTGAAATTTGAAATAAACGACGTAGGATTATATGTATCCATCTGAAAATATGGACTGAATTACTGACTCAAAGAGAGTTTTCTTTAAAAAGCTCTTGTTAAATTAAAAATAATTAACATTCTCCTCCCAAAAGAGTAAATCAAACTTAATTTATATTAAATTTACTCAACTGTTATCATAGTTAAATGTTAAGTTTAATTATGTTTTTAATTGAAATATTAGTAAAAAGCTTTTGTAAAATAGAAACATTTTGTATTTTAGAAAATGCATTTTAATTAATACGCTCTAACAAGTATAACTCTGTATTTTAAATATCTTTGAGGATTCTTTGCACTTTAAGTCTTTTTACGTTAGGATAAGTTTATATTGTAAACAAATTAACCCGAACTTGTATGAATAAAACTGAAAGGAAGGCCATTTATTATTTTAGAAAGATAAACAGAATGTGATGTGTAAAGCAGCATTACCATGGTTACCCTACATAACAATAATAGTACGCTGCAACCATAATCAGAGAATTAAACAATACTTAAAACTACTTACGATTATACGTGGCACGAATTCGCTCACGTTAAATGTAGTGGAGGCCTCCTTCGGTAAATATGAGTCATAGGATGAAGTAGTAAAGTATATTTTTCCAATTCTAATATCCCTTGAAATTTC
>JAWZYV010002086.1:0-16758 GCA_038373885.1 Cheiracanthium punctorium
TATATATCGTAGTAGAAAGATGATTGTGATGTAAGGGATGATTATTACCATCGTTGTAGAGAGAATTATCGTTTTAAAGGATATCGTAATACAGAGAACTGTTTTGCATTAATCTAAAGGGAATTCAGCCAGGACTATAAAAAAATATCGTAATAGAGAGAATTATCGTTATAGAGGATATCGTTGTAGCGAGATTCTACTGTACTATGATATCTTCATCAATCATAATTTATTCTCTTATTTTTCAAAGATGATAAACTACAATACCGTTTGACCGATCACCATGAAATTTGTAACTTTTAGGTCTTTTTTCATGGAGAAGGTTTTTTATGCTATTCAATTTACTTTAACTCGCACTAGGTGGTGAATTGTATACCGTTCAATCAATCACGATGAAAATAAGTACAAACGGATATTTGAACACGGGGGATATTTTACGCTATCCAATTTGCTATAACTTGCCGCTAGACAGCGCTGCAGTTCCTCGGCCATTCCAATGTTGCTTGATGTGAATGATTTTTCGATAAAAAATGTCAAAAATGTATTCACAATTTGCATAGCATTAAGGCTAGCTTCATAAGTATATATTTTTCTGTATCTACAGCTGTGTTTGAATAAATTAAATAATAATTCAGAATTATGTCATAATAAGAAAAATAGTTTTTTATCAGCTTATCTCAGAAAAAGAAATGTATAGAAATGCCCAAACAAAATGTATGATGCAGCGAGTAGTATCGCCTGTAGCTAAAGTTTTAAATAATATAAAAATTCGAAAATAGACAATGGAATAGTTCCAATATAAATAAAATATATATCTTCAAAGTTAAACTTTAACTGGCGAAAAATTTTGTCGAAGATATTGGTAAACTAACGCTTTACGTATAAATCATTCGTAATAAAATATTTTTTGAGTAGGCTTTTTTATTTATAAATGTAATATTCTTTTAATTTGCATTTTTAATGAAAATATGCCTCATTCCCATGCGAAGAACGGATACTTCAGCTAGTCAACTATAAAAATTAAAATACAGGCTTTCAAAACTGACTTTGATCTCAAAATTCTAACCTTTGTTACTAGGCAAAATCTACTCAATTTCGGGTAATTATGTTTCAATCAATACATATTTTTTTTAATAGATTAACTTACCTTATATATTAACTTATCTTAAATAATTACTAAGGTAACTTACGATTTCTGTAACAAAATCCGTATTTCAATCTTCCCTGCATTAAGGTACATTAAAAATGCATTATGATCAATTTTATAACATGTTTGTAAAACAATCAGGGTCTGATTACTTGTAAACAAGTATAGATAAATTGCAAGTGTTATCACAAAAAAAAGTTATTAGTAGCAGAAGTAATACTAAGTAACAGAGTTTATGTCAGTTAAAGAAATTTGATGCATTTCAAATAATTAATTATGACTCACCAAATAAAGTAACTTTATCATAGGTCAAGTACTGCTATTTAATAAGGAAACTTGTAATTTCCTTTTTGAACTATTGTTGGCATTGGAAGAACATTTTTTTTTTCGAATTCAATTTAGGATATATGAGTTCCATCTGCTTTAAATAAGGTTCAAGTTTTATCACAGACGTACAAGAGAACATCACCCATATTTCACCATCATCTGCCATATCATCCTGTGCTACTGCAACCTAAATAAATTTCATAAATTTATTTTTTTAAGGAGTAAATTCAAATAGTAAAAATGTTCCTTTTTGTATTTTGTTTACTGTGACTTCTCTACTACCATTTTCTATAAAGGCAGATCCAATCTGTTCTAAATGTTCAGTCCTTTGACTGGTCTTATCTTTTTTTTTCATTTCTTTTTCTGTATACGCAAAGTTTGCAGGTTGAATTTTCACAGCATTTGTCATTCTTTAACCTTTCTTCTTAGGAGGCATTTTGGTAACTGAAAGTATATTATTTACGCATCATCAAAATAATAAAATAATAAATACACTGCTGGCCACCCAAATTGCAACACCAAGAAAAACAAGAGATATCACAACAAAATTTATTGTGTAGATAACATGTTGACCAAGTAACAAATGATTAAATTTACAGCATTCTATGAAGCGTGGTTCCTGCCAAAATCAGTACCCAGAGTAGCCGCCGTTGTTGGAGATCACAGCTGCCACACGCCTCGGCATTGATTCAAAGAGACTTTGAATGTGTTCTTGGGGTACAGCAGACCAAGCAGCTTCCACACGTTGCCAAAGTTGATCTGGTGTGACAGCTGGGGATGAACTCTGGGTCAGTCGTTGAGCAACCATGGACCACATGTTTTCTATCGGCGAAAGATCCGGAGAGCGCGCCGGCCAGGGAAGCAATTCAATCTGGTGATTGACGAAGAACCCTTGGACAATGCGTGCCACGTGTGGCCGTGCATTATCCTGCTGAAATATGGCTGTTGGCAAGCCCTGAAGGTAAGAAAGGACAACTGGCTCCAACACCTCGGAGATGTAGCGCTGGCTGGTTAAAGTACCGGCAATGCGTACTAGAGGAGTGCGAGAGAGATATCCGATACCGCCCCATACCATAATACCCGGTGCAGGACCAGTGTGACGGTGCATAATGCAGCTGTTCAGCATCCTCTCTCCACGGTGTCTCCAGACTCGAATCCGACCGTCGTGGTGTTGCATACAGAAGCGTGACTCGTCAGTAAAGAGAATTTCATTCCATTCTGTCGTCCACATCCTTCTTTCATCGCACCATTGGCGGCGGAGACGTCTGTGGTTCCGCGTCAGAGGTAGACAAAGCAACGGACGTCTTGCGGACAGACCATTCTGCTGTAAACGACGTCGAATGGTACGCGCAGACACTGGATGATGCGTTACAGACTGAATCTGCTGTGATATGGTTCGTGATGTGACTGAGCGGTCCGTCACTGCCATGCGTACAATCTGCCTGTCATCACGTGACGTGGTGCACTGAGGTCGATGCGGTCGATCACGTCTGTCCGTCGTACCCTCCTGCACCCAACGATCACATATCCGCATCACAGTTGTTTGGTTTCGTCCAATACGACGACCGATTTCCCTGAAAGATAACCCACAATCTCGGTATGCCACTATCCTTCCTCTGTCAAACTCGGATACTTGATCAAAAGATGATCGTTGTTTCCTACGAGGCATAATTTATCGTTTTTTTGAAAAAAAAGCAAGAAAAACACAATTGCTGTACTTGAAACCGTCGAAATCTCCAAGCCTTAAATAGCGCTTTGAGGTGGCGCCACAGGCGCGCTTGATGTGCGTCTGCGCTGAAATTCTAATCATTTGCATATCTCACCTCAGCTATTGCATGTTGTAAATTTCATATTATTTGCATGCTTCCTTCAGGGTGTTGCATTTACGATGGCCAGCAGTGTAGCTATTATAAACTATCATTAGGCCAATAGATTATATTAGTATTTTTACATTTATTATTTACATTATAATATACCAAACATAGTTATTTTTTACATTAACAAGAGGCCAAGGCCCCCAGACTCGCTACGCTGGCTTTTCGTATGAGCGCCATTCGGCCCCTAATAAGGCTTATTCGTAAAAACGACATAATTTCAACAGACAAAACCCGAAGATTGGATCAGATAGAATTTTACTGAGCTACACATTGCTTTGTTCTTGTATGTTCATTGGTACATAAAGATTTAAACTTCACACTACAGTAGACCCCCTCCCCCTCATAACACGGAAGATATTTTGTTATGGGAATCCGTGTTGTACGGGTCCTGAGCTATACTCCACCTGGAGTGCAGACTCCGCTTATAATCGCTGGAAAAATCATCTGCACTCCTCAGAAACAAATTGATATTTAATGCTGCCATTCAAAAGTTATATTAATTAGGAACTAAAGCGTAATAAAATCAGAACATCTGTTTCAGCTGTATTTTTAATAATGTAAAACCTATTGGACACCTTGCGAATTTGCCACCCATGGCGATTTTTCATTATTTGGCGACTTACGTACATGTAAAGTTAATAAAAGGTACGGAACAGATAGGATAGCTTGCCACCCATGGCGACTTTTCATTATTTGGCGATTTACACATGCTCACAACCTATAATTACTGTTCATTTAAGGTTACCGGAAAACCGTTATCCATATTTTCATTTACATAATCGTTTGCAGATTGGCGTACTTAGCACCACGAATTATACCATCTCGTCGCGCTAGCAAATATCCAAAGTGTACTATAACAGCTATAATGGCATAGTTAACGCCCCCAGATATTTCTACTGGTAGCCAATAATCCAGCTGAACCGAACCGGCTTTAAAATAATCTGCATTTTAATTATTTTTCATTTTTAAGATATTAGTTATTCTGTTTTGGAAAAAAAAATAATCGCTAATTCTAAACTCCTGTTGTCTAAGCGAACTTACTATTTGAAAATTGTCAACTTTGTGTAACACATTTTGAGTTACTTATTTCATATAGTTTTTATTTTGGCGTAAAATGGGCGTAATTCTAACTCATGTTTGTAAATTTCACGCGATTCTAGATACTTGGAAACGCTTTGTTGCAAAGGAATGAATGATTTTATGCCAAATCTGGCAACCATTATGTTTATTTTTTTAGTTTTTTATTAATATCTTCTAAAATAATTCGATTTTCGAAATTTAAGTCAGCTTAGCAGGTTCCTCGGAATTTTTCGAATCTGTGGGCACCTTAGTCGAAATTCAAATCCCCACGGTTTAGGAGAAGATAGGCGAACAAGCTTTTGACAGCGGCGACGACAGCGGCCCTTACTTTTTTTTAGAATAGAGAGAAACGTACCTGAAATTAACTTTCTATGCCAAGATAGATTGCATTTTTTAAAATACGGAAAAAAATTTAATTCATCACAAATCTTAGTAATATAGTCAACAAGTACAATCTAAAATACCTAATAACATCTAGTTCTAAAGCATTTCAAAATAAAATAACCTAATTACTATTGAAAAGCATAACTTGTGAGCAACCTCTGTTAAAAACTAAGCTTAACAGAGGTTACCAATAACAAAAGTTGCATTAGGAATTAAGAAAAATTACTATTATGAATTATTCTAGAAAGAAATAAAAACTGAGATTTTAATATATATTTTATCTTATTTAGTACATAGAATAACAAATTTTACTTTTTAAAACAGTAAATAATTAAATTATCATAACAGAGGTTACATAAAAGAAGCACACTCTCCTGAAAATCAAAATCTTTTGTCTTTGAACCAACATTTGTGATAAACAAATTCAAAATGGTCGCCTAGGTTCTCTTATACTTACCTTTGCTTGCAATATCTATATAAATAAAATTAGACTTTTGTCTGTACATTTCTTGGAATTCAAAAATTTGCGATTTCTATCCGTTTTAAGCACCCGGGAATCCGATGCGACCCTCAAAAAAAAGTTTGTCTGTCTGTCATTCTGTCGTTCTGTCATTCTTTCGTTCTGTCGTTCTGCCATTCTGTCCGTGACGCTTTTTTTGTTTAAGCATCACGTAAAAACGACTGAAGCGAATGATATGAAATTGGGTGTCAATATAGGTGGTCACTCAACTTAAAACATAGGCGTCGAATTTTTTAAAAAATCATGATTAGATTTTCAGATTTTGCGAAAATCGTTTCAAACTGCGTAAATTTGTGTTCAAGCATCACGTAACAACGACTGAAGCGAATGATATGAAATTGAGTGTCATGATAGGTGGTCACTCAACTTAAAACATAGGCGTCGAATTTTTAAAAATTCTTGATTGGATTTTGAGATTTTATGAAAATCCTTTCAAACTGCGTAAATTTGTGTTCAAGCATCACGTGATAACTGCAAAGGTGAAAAAATGATATTTGGTGAAATGATAGGTGGTAACTCACCTTAAGCTATAAATAAGCATCTAATTTTAAAAAAATGGATCAGATTTCGAGATTTTGCGAAAATCGTTTAAAACTGAGTGAATCTTTGTTCCCGCATTACGTAATAACGATTAAAGCGAATTATATGAAATTTGGTCACATGATAGATGGTTGCTCAACATAAACTATAGGTATCCAATTTTTTAAACATTTTTATTAGATTTTGAGATTTTGTGAAAATTCTCTCAAAATGCGTTTATATTTCTTCAAACATCACGTAATAACGACTAATACGAATGATGTGAAATTTAATGATAGGATAGGTAGTTGCTAATCTTAATTTATAGGCGTTGAATTTTTAAAATATTTTGATTACATTTTGAAATTTTGCGAAAAGCGTTTAAAATGCTGAAATTTTGTTCCAACATCACGAAATAAAGACTGCAGGGAATGAAACGAAATTGGGTGACATGATAGGTTATCGCTCAACTTAAATTCTAGGCTTCCAGTTTTTCAAAAATGTTGATTAGATTTTGAAATTTTGCGAAAATTATTTCAATATGCGTAAGTATTCGTTCGCGCATCACATAATTACGACTAAATAGAATGAAATGATATTACTTAGTTGCTCTCTAACCTGTAATATTTTAACAATACATAAAAATTATAACTTCGCTTTCTTTACTTTGGCAACATACTACATCCATTCTGTGTACTCCTACAATGGTAACGAAAGTTCCTGCTGTTTGGAAATTTGCATTCACTAACTCGTCAAGGACGGGTACTTCAGCTAGTAAGTAAATATAGAGCACTGGTGGAGGATTTTGAAGCAGTTGAATATCATGGGATAAGATTTAGTAATAGAGATTACAGTAACCATAGGACAAAAATAAAAATGTAAAACGTAGTTTAAAAAATAAATTTTTCGTTGAATCAGAGAAAATTACTAAAATTACTGAAGTTTTTAACCCTTTAACGCGCAGTGATCCCGCTCTGGGAACACCAAACTCTGATGTTTTGACTGTTGCCAGTCACGAAGAATAGATTGGATTTCTATAAAAATAGTTGCGGGTGACAGAGCTCCGCGAGAATCCTATACTTTTTAGCACGTCATTTCCCGTAAAAAAATGGTCACGATTCTTTTTAACAGCACTGACAGCTGCTGAAAAATGGAAGAATGCGAGAACAGCCGGTTAGATTGCCCACTGCTGAAAAAAGGGCAGCCTTTGCCATTGCTCGACTTAACTACTAGCAAGATGGCGGGCGATCGAAACGTTCATCGCGTGCCACAGATCTAATGACCCTTTGTAATGAGACCCTTTTTTGACGACAGCTGGCTGTGCGCGGGCACAGCCAGCTGTCTTCAAAACAGGGGTGTCTAGATCTGTGGCACGCGATGAACGTTTCGATCGCCCGCCATCTTGCTGGAAGTTAAGTCGAGCGATGGCAACGGCTGCCCTTTTTTCAGCATTGGGAAAGGGTTGCGCCTCAAAGGGTTAATCGTATAAAAACGGCCAAAAACTTTGAGAGTAATAAAATGTTTAAGGAAATATGGTTCAAAATTGTGCTCATGCTCTATAGGACAGAGTGTTCTGCCAGTTATAAAAGATATTAATTAAAACAGATAAAATAAGTAAATTTCGAATGAAAACTTCTAAAAATCTAAATTATTATTCTTTTCTGCAATAGTTAAAATAAAACCTTACTTTTAAAATTAATAAGTAATCTCTTGTGAAATTTAAAAATAACAAATATAAAATTAATTATCATTCTATATTACAGTGTAAAAACTCTACTGAGCTCCATAAAAATGCTCAACTAAATGGTATGCAACTAAAACTTTTTAATGCTCATAACAATATGCGCGTACCAGGAATTGCGTATGTATTTCAATTTCCTATTAGAATATTAAAAATATAAGCGCAGCTTCTAATTTCATATCGACGTTCTGCGTGCAATCTTACTTCTTGTTCAACGATGAATGAATCTTGTCTCGGAACGTAGATGGAACGTTTAATCATGTTTATTCGAACAGTAAATGTCATGTGAAAGATTGTTCGTCGCTCCATATTCATCTTCTCATTTATTTCGGAAAATTTACAATTATTCAACTTGAGAAAGGTTTAAAGAAAAGCCATGATAAATTATATTTTTACTGTCCTTAACAGCTGAAAAAAAATATTAATAACAAGGAACGAGAATTCTTTTAGTTTCCATTTATCTTATTTGTTTTAAATATTATTTTTTTCTTTTCCGAATGTTCTGTTTTTTCCTTCTAAATATAGTAGAATTTTTGTATGGCGTTGCATCCCTGTAAAAAGCAAGCTTAATTCTTTAAGAAACTTATAATAATAGCGCAAAACTAGCATTAAATCAGCATTGATAATACTGCCACATCCAAAATTTATGTTCAAAAGATGACACACAAATGATAAGAAAAACTTTATTTACAACGACACATGTATCGAAAATGAACTCCAACTACGCTGATGCAAAAATCAGCGGCGGAGTCAAATGCAAAGCGATGCTCCATCCCTCCTTTGAACACATCTGCGCCTAAAAATGTAATTAATTGTCATGCAGTTTAATCCATTTCTGAACCCAGGTTTAACTTCTTCACTCTCACATCACATGAAACGACGCAGTGGTGGATTTTCCTCAGGTGTGATTAGTATTTCTTCACAGCAAGGTAGTTTGAATGCTCAGTTGGAACACAGAGAAGTCACAGAAGGAAATTGGCAAGAAGCTCTCGACTTCGAAGTCCAGACCTATTTAAGCAAATGAAATCACGTGGGTTACATATAAATATCTCCGCCTCCCTCTGGTCTCTTATGCAATCAAATACAGTAGACCCCCCATAACACGGGTCCATACAACACAGATTCCTTAGACCATGGCCAAAAAATTGCGATCGGGTTCCCTATAACGCTTTAAAAGATACTCGTATATCGTCTGCTTTTCCTGATTGTGGTGTACATTAAACGTATCTGAAAGAAATTTTGTATGATTAATTTTATTCTATTTCAACTTGAGAAATAAAACGTTTTATTAAAATAAATCTGCGAATTTAAACCCGATTTAATTTAGAGGAAGTGCATATCAGTTATCTCTGGTGCATACGTAGTATCAAGTAAGCACTATTTAAGTGATATGTGAAATAAATTGCTCAGATAAGTCGTGCAGCGGCTGAACAGCGTGGTTTATACTTCAGATGGAGCATAACTCAGGATCCGTACAACACGAATCCCTATAACACGGAAGGTATTTATAGGGTATAGGGAGGTCTACTGTGCAGTTTATAGGATGGCGTTTGCACCGAAGATAGAGCTCCTTTAATCCAGGCTTGACCATGCGCACCAATGTTTCGTTCTCATTTTGTATGAAACCGCGAGTGCCACTGTGTTTGTACTTGTGCTGCATGGCTTACGATGATTTGAAACTGTAATATACTGCGAAAATGAATGGTTGTGCTGCACCGAATTGTTCTAGTCATTCGAGAAAAGGTTTCAAGATGTTTCAGTTTCCATTGCAGAAGAAAAAATATTGACATGGATAAAAAACAGCAGAAGAATATCTATTGAGAACTAGGCGCACAAACTCTATTATGTATGGTAAGCATAGTTCTTGTTCTTCACCCTTTCTGGTTTTAGAGTTTTGGAAGTTAAGTTCCATTAATTACTACACATATATTTGTAATTACAGATAGTTCATTGTATGTGATATTGATAGGTATTTAAATTATATTTTGTATTAGCTCATTTCATATCGAGGTTGTCGACACTGTAGCGTAATGTCGCCAAGCTCTGTCAATGTTTATGCACTTAAAGGGCGTCAACGATATTTTGGGTGGGTCCCAGAAATCTATACATTTATCATAACATTTTCAATCTTGTCAGGAAGAAAACACTCCGCGCTAGCTACTATGCCGGTACAAATAGTGATGATATCAATTTACTGGCCATTTCTTTCTTCGAGACTTAACTGTGATCTCCTAGGTCAACCAGAGCAAAAGAATCCATGTGTTTGACAGTAATATTACGTACGGAAACTTGCAGAAGTCATTCCTAAAGTGCTGAATTCACTTGCTAAACTGATTCTAGTTTAAAATAATACAAAATTTTTATTTTCGTTTTAAACACATGCAGTATTTTATTATTGATGTGTTTTAAGATACATTGATATTTTTGTCTCAGCAAAAGCGAGAAGAATTCATTTTCATAGCAAGCACGTAGTTTCTGTAAAGAGAGAGATTAATAAAAAAGAGAAATATTTGTATTATAAAGATTAAATTTTTATTAAGTTTTTTAAAACCAAAATTGGAAATGTTAGAGTGAAAGAAAAAGCATCTTTTAATGTTGTACAATGTGAATAACTTGATCAACGTGGGGGACTGGGAGCCCGTCATATCGCTAATCCCAGCTGGTCCAAGTTTTCTTAATACGGTCCTCACTAAGTATCAGAACTAGCATACTCAAAGTAATGACAGAGACCAATATAAAAACATTTCCTCGAAAAATAAAAGGCACAAATTCAGAAAAAAGGAATACAAATTTTCATTTTTAAAATGGTTTGTCTACAGAAAATGTAGATTAAAATATTGTTACTGCCAAATCATTCCTTTCAGCTACAAAAGAAAACAATCATATAAGTAATACAAATCAAAAAATCGCCGCCAGGTGGAGTTTCACAATGTTTTAGTGCGAATAGAACAGAATAATCATTTTCAATTATGAAAAAAAATGAAGAATGATGCGAAACAGTTGTTTTACGCATCTGTGAAGTGACAGAATTTACGTATAAGCAGTTATCTACTTGTATAATAGGCTAACGTATGCGATACCAAAATCCACGATATTTCCACGCTGCGAACTGCAACAGCTAGATGTAAACATTAGTACAATAACAATAACGTATGTGCGAAAATCCAAATGAACAGTTCAATGACGTCCAATGGATCAAGCATATGCCATGCAGTAGCTAGATTTCAAATTAACAATAATGGATATAAAAAAAAAATGCAAGATCCTTCGGGCTTTTTCAGAGCTTTAAGGGGGTCCGGGGCACAAAAATCTCAAAAAAAACACATTTTTATTTTTTTGCTTTAAAAAATACTACAGAATGTTTAGAATCAAATACTGCAAACCGCATGTTTCTACGATGATTACATCTGTAGATATAACAAATTTTACGTTGCAACAGCTGTGCTTATCACGCCACCTGTCTGGAATTAAAGGGCAGAATGTAAACAAACCGTTATGATCGCTCTATTTTCACTTTATCTTTTTTTCTTCTACTTTCTTCGAAGTGAAGTGAGTGGATATTTATTTATTAGATATTTCTAGTGATCCATGCTTGTTTTAGCGGTGCCACAGTGCTGTATTATCTTTCTAAAAGCCTTATTTATTTTGCTAGGTTCTTGTGTTGAGTTAGTTGTTGGTGAATGTTGTTAAGTTTTCTGTTTATTTTACAAAAGTTTGTTAGTGTAAATAGTTTACAAATTGCTAATAATTTAATGTTTCGGTTTGAACTTGTGTTTTGAATAAACATTCATATCTACGATAACAATGGGACGAAAAAGAAAATCGACTGCTAAAAAGTCGAACTTGATGAAAGCTAAGCGTCAAAATGTGTTATCAACTACTTCTGATCCTGGTAAAAGTGATTTTTGCCGAACACAAGAACTTAAAAATAATATAAGTGTGCCTGCAGTTCAAAGTGATGAGCCATCTCAATTTGATGCTTCCTTGTTTTCATGCAACATTATTTTAAGTCTGGGAGTGTTCCAGAATAGCCTTCAAAATTGCTGCTGGGAAAAATGTAAAAGTTCAAGTCTGAATTTATGCTTGGGAAAAAAATATGGCTTGGCACATGAATTGGTTTTATCCTGCAATAACTGTGACTTTCAATTTATTACGTTCTCGTCACAACGTCTGTCAACGAAGACAACTATATCTCCATTTAGTATCAACAGAAGAGCTGTTCAAGCAGCTACAGCATTAGGAAAGGGACATGCTGGGCTCGAATTATTTTCCACGTACATGAATTTAAGTGTAATGGAATCAAAAACATTTAGCAGACACTTGAAACATGTGGTGTGTTCTACTAAGGTTACTGCGAAAAATCACCTCAAAGAAATTCACAATAAAGTTCGAGTTGCACATACTGCTGATACGTATACCTAAATCTTTAAGTCCATTTATCTCGGAATAAGTTTTTTTGCGATTCCTCAACTTTAAAAGGATATATCTCAAGTTCCTTATATAGTACAGGTATGCAATTTTGTACAGATTTTCTCTATTATATTTTTAATAATTTGTCTTCAGGAATTTTGATTTTGGACAAAAGGTTTGAAAATTCATGCCCTATAGCTAAAAAACTCTTTAAAAAGAGTGATTTTTTAACTTTTATATTTATTAAAAAATATACAAACAATATTTTAAAAAATCCCGAAGACAAATTAAAATGCCATCTCTTCTGTGTCCAAAAGTGAAAGAAATATGCAAATCGAGCTATTGGTTCTGCAGTTATATCAAAAATAAAATATGTTTAAATTTTAAACTTTTTAATTTTTAAAAAATTAAATTTCAATCTTTTCAAGAGTTTTTTATATGGAAAGGCATCTTGACATAGATATATATTTCAGAAAAAAAAAAATCATTATAAAGTAGCTATAAATAAAAAAAATAAAATTTTGTTCCCCGGACCCCCTTAAATATCGAATTTACAAAACTTGCCGCATGAATCGCCCATCTAAAAAATGTCACCATGCATTGGGCTAAAGCCCATTGAAGCTAGTTGCTGTTTCTTACCGGCTTTTATTATGGCACCCAAAGTGTGTAACAGCCCTAACCTAAGTAAATTTAATGACAAATACTGTTAAAACAAACAAGCATGATTTTCCTTGAAATGAGTCCAGAAATTGTGTCAACACTGCACTCAGTATAAAGAACAGTAAAGTATGGAGAGGAAAAGGTGGCCGCGTTGGCGGATAGTAATATTATAAAACACAACTTGGAGGTGATTTTTTGGACTATTTATTTTCCGGCACAAATCTCTCTCACGTAGTCTCATTCAGATTTGCAAATTTGGCAGCATTCTGGTTAGTAGCTTTCCTTGTGCCCCACTCTGAATAGTGGAATTTTAGTTGCGAACAACCTGTAATTAAATAAAAGCACATAAAAGTTACATTGGCAGACAAAGTAAAACATCGTCTGTCATATTAAACTAGCTGAAGTACCCGTTCTTCGCACGGGAATGAATGGACTTTTTGATATTGCGATTTGTTGTGATTACTATTTATTGTAATAAAAAGACATAGCAAAATGGATATCGCGCTATATTGTGTTCATTAATCAATACCGAATTTCAAGGCAATGGTTTGTACGGTGCAAAAGGCGATGCGGAGTAGCGCAATCTAGTGGCGAGTTTTAGTAAAACGGATACGGCGGATATTCTTCGCATTCAGATATCCATGTATACGAATTTTCATGATGATCGGTTGGACAGTCCTGAAGTTCATGTGTGGACGCAACATCGAGTGGCAAATTATAGGATAGCGCCAAACTCTTCCCGTGTTCAAATATCTATGT
This sequence comes from Cheiracanthium punctorium, assembly GCA_038373885.1. Taxonomy (NCBI): domain Eukaryota; kingdom Metazoa; phylum Arthropoda; class Arachnida; order Araneae; family Cheiracanthiidae; genus Cheiracanthium; species Cheiracanthium punctorium. Next base: position 13,425 of record JAWZYV010002086.1, read on the forward strand.
ATACCTATTTTCATAGCGATCAGTTGCCATCTAGTGATTAATTAAAGTAATGATTTGCTACAGCGCCGTCAACTGGCGAGTTGTAGCAAAATGGATAACGCCAAAATATTCTCATTGTTCAAATAGCTATGTATACTGATTTTCATAGCGACCGTTTGAATGGTCAGGAATTTGGCCTGCTGCAGGGTCATCTAGTGGCGAGTTAAAACAATAATGCATTGCAGTGTCATCTAATGGTGAGTAACATCAAAAGGAACACAGTTAGAATATATTCTTCGTGTTGAAATGTGTAAGTATAAAAAATTTTATGCCGATCAGTCGAACGGTATAGAAGTTGATGCGTTGCAGTGCCATTTAGCGGCAAGTTACAGAAAAATGGATAGTGAAAAATATTCCCTGTGTTCTAATATCCGCGTGTACCAAATTTCATCGAAATCAGTTGGACGATATTCGCATAGCAAACGGCTGAACGGAATAGAATTTGACGTTCTGCTGCGCCATCTCGTGGCAAGTTAGAGGAAAACGGATAGCATAAAAACCTTCTCCATCATAAAAGACTTAGGTCAACCAAATTTCATGGTCATCAGTCAAACGGTGCTGGAGTTTTTCAACCTCATACACACATAGAAACATTCATTTTTATCTATAACCAGTGTTATTATATATACCAGTCTCAAATAAAATCCAGTTTCAAATCTAAGTATCGCCAAAGGGCCAAAATACGCCATTTTGCAATTTTTTTTCAGGGAATCATTCGAAGCATTGACTTAGCAGCAATCAAAATGCGAAATGGTTTGACCGCCAATAAGTAAAGCAGGCATTTATTTCAAAAGTGGAATTCCTTAATAGCCGCATTTTTTAAATTATCAACGTATAACGTGTTTTATTCATCGTTACTCCGATGTACTAAATGCGAAGATTTCAATTTTCTGAAATTTGGCGGAATTCCCCTAACTTAAATCAATATACTCAATTGGCGAGAATTCTGAAGATAGATTGCTCGAAATCCCTTAATAACTGCATTATTTCTGCACGGATTATCAGAATTTAACGCTGTATTCTAATAAAATGTATGCACTTGTTTTCAAAAATCTATTTCCTTAAGCTCTCAGTAAATTGGGCCAAGACGAAAACTGTGCAAACCGCTAGAACTCACTTTCTCAAAATCGGCATATTAGCCATTTTATTTTTCGCTAATTAAAAAAATTTTACATATTAGCCTCGGAAATCTTCATTTCTTATTGTTTTGCGTATAAAACATCACATTCCTGCTCTGATTTCCCATGCACACGATTAGGGATGGACGCGAGACGAAAAATAAGCGTCTCGCGTCTCGCAAAATAGCCTAAAAGCTTGTCTCGTCTCGCAAAATTCCCTATATCGTAATGTTAAAAATGTGTGTCTCGTCTCGCAAAAAAGCTGTAAATCTCTGTCTCGTCTCGCAAAAAAGTCGTCTCGCGTCCATCCCTACACACGATATTATAATTAAAAAAAATAACCTTATAAATATAAACTTAAAAAAAAATCATTATTATTCTTTTATTTTTACTTTAAGAATTTAAAGCATTTTATTCGGCAAAATCGCCACACATGGCAATAATGATGCTTATTTCATACTCTTTTCACTACAGGGGTTACAATTACGGAAAGCTTTCTGCGTGGAGAACATAAAAAATCTCTTAAATGGGGAACGGGTGGACTTTCAAAGTTTTAAAGTGGACTATAATATATTCTATATTATTTTACATATCTGTGCAAAATTTCAGGCTGATAGGTCCATTTTTGTGGATTTGTATACTAATCAAATCCACAAACAGAATTTCATTTTTATTTATAAGATGAAATAAATAAATAAACTTATAAATCTGGAAAAAGCTGTTAAGTATGACTTCAAAATGAAGTCATTGTCATTTGCAATAGCTAATTTTGTTACGCAAATGATTAACTTTTTTGACTCTCGGAAATGAAATGTTGCCGAAAATAGCGAAAAATCGCTTTAAAATGAGGGAACGGGTAGATTTTCAGTTTTTTAAAGTGGCACAGATTGTTTTCTATATTTTTATACATAATTGTTTTCTATATTTTTATACATAATTATCAAAATTTTAAGCGGATCGTACAAACGGTGTAGAAATTATTAGGCTTTTTGTCCTTGACATTGCAATGTTTTCAGTAATGGCGGAATAAGTTTTATCTTGAAGTCAGGGATCAGCGCAACTATATAGTAATTAAAATAATTATAGTAAAATTTCTTTTATTTAAAAAAGAAAAAGAACATCTTTTTAACATTGGCAATCGATTCGACTGTGAATACATTGAGTTGACGTCACTATGCATCTTAAGACTACTAAAAGTCGAGCTTATTCTAGCATTGGTTCTTCCGTGTTATCAGAATTATCGTCTGCAGGAGGCCTTGAGTTTAGAATTAATAAGTGGCATTTTAGTCCGTTGCTTAGGTTTATGAATTTAATTACTTTAACTCACTCAGCTGAAAATGTTCTTCATTTTGAATGTTGCAAAATCACTTTTGAAACATGATGCATTAAAAATTTCCCATTTACTCATTTAGTTTTGTATTTAACCATGCTACAACCGTAACATTACGTAACATATGCATGCTGCAAAATGAAATTACTTTCCGATTGCATTTCGCTATTTTTGGGATATTTCTTTTTATTTATTAATTTTTTTTTAGATTTTAGGACAAAGTTTTACATACCTAATACGAATGTAGTAAAATCTAAATCAATACGGTAAAATCTTCTTCCAGAAGATTTCATACCTTAGTTAAACACTCCCAAGGGTAAAATAAATCATTTGAAATCTAAAAATTTTTTTTTTATTATTATTATTAACGAAAACGCTGGAATGTTCTTTCAGTGGCAATCAAATCTAGTTCAATCATAGCACAAGGGATAAATTGGCGGCTTTCACAAGGGTTACGATATATTCACAGAACGTTGCGAAGGACATGGCTCACTTGGATAAATACAGGCTGTCCGAAAACCAGTTTCTCCTATGGGATTTTGCGTACGAGAAAATTTTCGCTTCTTCGTCGATTTGTCGCTTTTACCCAACGTATCACTGTTGCCAACTCTGCCGGAGAAAATGTGCCTAAAATCAAAGCTAAAAGTATCCAGGAATGGATAACAATGACACATTCAAATATAACAATCGTGTCTACACAAAAACCGTGCTCGAGCGAAATAGCACTCAAGTGCTTAAAAAGGCGCCAAACGCGGGTTTTTTTTTTTTTTTTTTTCTCGGCTTGAAAACATTGGCTGCATTCGTAAACGATAAAGTCGTTGCACGAGTGCAACTCGTTTGGCGTTTA